>JADKLZ010039529.1:0-10747 GCA_021533235.1 Biomphalaria straminea
GCAGACCTGATGGAGACCAGTGTCTCAGATCACGTGAAATCATCGATCAGAAAAAAAATAAATTTTCTCACAGTTTTTAAAAGGCAAAGACATCAATCCTCTGAAACTGAAGTGAAATTATTCAAGATGGAGGTGATAATACACCTTACAAAAAAAAAACTGCTAGAGGGTTAACATTTTCTTACATATATTCTTAAGGTTCAGTGACTTCAGAACAAAATATAATTTTAAAGATGATTGATGTTTTGCACCAAATAGTTTGAACCCATGATACTATAATAGCTGTTGTTGTTTTCTCAAAAAGCACAAACCAGACTGTGTGAAAATAGGAAGGGTCATTTTCAAAAAAAGATTGCTCAAAGGAATATATAGAATATCTATAAATATTTTGTTTTCTATAGTTAAAAATGAATAAAAAGGTAACTAATTTTATAACAGTTGAAGGCTTAAAAGGACATATAATTATGCATTATTGAAGTTAGGTCAAAGCCACCCTTGCTGCTGACCCTTCTATCTAAACTGTGCCAAAACGGTTGTCTGTTTGGAAAGTAAAAATATATCCTTAAGTAAAAATATAAATACTTTTTTTTTCTCTCATCTGTTGAAAGTTATCTTAGAATTTACAAACAAGTAAAAAAAAAAATTAACCACAAAATTCCGCCCTTTTTTTTCCTTGATAAAGTTTAATTTTAATTAACTTTTTAAAGAATTTTAATTTAAGGAGGGTATCAAGCAACCTTTTTTTTTTAAAGAAAAAAGTACTACTAATCAATTAATATCTTAAGTGTAACAAATGTAATGTGTAAACAAATGTATATAAATTAGTACATAATGTGTTTATGTATACACATAAATGTAAAGCAATTGGTGCCTTTGCTTCCAATTCAATGAAAAATAGTAAAACAGGTGGTCAGTAGCAAAAGTCAAATAAAAAGTGATTACTGGTTATGTAAGTAAAATCATTTTTAAAAAGAAACTTTTATATTGTTGATTGATTTTTCAAAATTAATATTTTTCTAAGATCAAACAAAAGCTTTATTGTTTATAGCAGAGACATACAATTTTCAAATAGATATATTTAATAATGTCAACTTTTTCCTAATATAATGTGGACTGGAGAAGCCAAAACACATCTTTGAACTCTTTCACACCATTGTCCCTATTATTCTAACATATTATGAAAAGAGAAGTTGAATTCAACATGTATGTATGAATTTCCCTACACAGAGGCCTCCAGGCACTTCTAAACCAGGCACTCTGACACTTCCAAATCACTTGTACAGCACTTTCACATTCTCTAGAAAAAGGTCCCCAGAATTAAATACATGGATTTGCATCCAATTTAAACCTCTGTGGTCACATACAGAGTGGTCCCGTATGCCCCCAACCCCCCCCCCCAAAGGACAGAGAGAAAAAAAACACAAGAACTGGTATTCTCCAAAAACTGATTTTCATTACATTTTATAGACAAGGAGCTTTTAAAGGGAATATTCTCTTTTACCTTTCCATAAGCTATAAAGGTTTCCAACAAATATTTATTTTTATCTAAAGAAACATTCTGGATGTCTACGACATATTCAAGCATATAACTCTATTCCTGAAACTGGATAGACCTGCCAGTTTCTCGTATCTAATACAAGTAATACCTTCCCATAGGACTCCCTGCTCTGCTTGCTAATTAATAATCTGTTTGATAAGTGTCAGACATGCCTTCAGAAATGCTCTGGCCCTAACCTCCAGAAGGATGGAAGTGGGTAGGGTTTAAACTCAGGACCATCATGATGATGTGCGTATAAGTCTGTACCACATGACCAGGCACCAGCCATTCTAAGCCGTTTATAAAGTGATGTTTGTATATATGTAGATAATGTAGATCTATATATCTATATTTAAGATACTTAAATATACGTTTATATCAATATCTAAATTCTAGACATTCTAGAAAATCTTAATCTTGGATCTATTAACTAGGTCAGACCATCATATCTTGTGACTAACTCAACTAACTGCTAGTAAGACACTAGATCAATCTGCTAGAAGAGTCTATTCTAGATTAGCACTAGCTACATTAGAAAGCCATATTATTATTAATAATATTACATTTATAATAATTTTAATACTATTATAGATTCTTTATATTTTTTTTAAATATTATTAACAAATTATAATATTATATTTATTTTATATAATATTATTATAGAATCTTTATAATCTTTATATTATATTATTAATTATTATATCTAATAGACTGTTTACTATTAAAGTTTATAGACTCATGTTTGTATGTATACACTTTGGACTTTGTCAGACTTTGTGACAGTAACTCAACTGGTGTTGTGGTGTTTGTAGTCTAGTAGATCTCTGGCTTACTAGAGATGTTACTTGACTTAACCTTAACTAATTTTTGACAAACAGAAACACACAGAGAAAAATTACAAAAATAATAATAATAATTAATACAATTGAGTTACATTACAGTTTTAAGTTTACAGTAACAGTTATAACAGTACTAACCCAGTAACAGTAAAGAGTAACACTAACTAACAGTACTAACAAATAGTAACAGACAACAGATTGAACAGTCAATATACTAAATTAAATAGATATCCAACACTAACATTAGTACTAATTAGTAATACTATTGATGTTGTAGATAGATCTATCTAATTGAATCAATAATAAAGTTATAAAGAATTATAAGTTTTCTTCTCTAGTGACTCTAGACTCTATCTATACTAATCTATAGACAATCTCGATCTACTGACCTGGCTTTTTCTAGTTCCTACGCGTATTATCCTTTCCTCTGACATTTTTCTTCTGTGAAGTTTACAGTGCACTAAACAATGAATCACACTTGTAAAATTCTTAAACGTTATCTAACGAAAATTTGAGATTAGGCTTCTACTAGTAATAGATCTAGGGATCTAGACTATAGATCTATTTCTTTTCTTCAGAATAAAGCATAAAGTGCATACGAAGAACACACCCTGATACTACAGGCCTATGTCCTACGTCCGATGTTCACTAACACACAATGACGTAAACTAAGTTCCACTGACCCACAAATACAAGAAAACTTTACACAGGAAAGCCTCCACATAGGAATGAGGGCAATTGGGGATAAACAAGAAGTTATCCATTTATGACGTTCATACTTAGAAAATTTTAAGCGTTCTTTCCTAAATAGGTAAACCTAATTACACCATTTTATTGTTAATTTTAAATATGAATATTTGTACTTGCCCTTGTTATGTGACCGTGAATCTCAGCATAATCGCAATAAGGTCTCGGGTTGTTAATATTGTATTTTTTTTAAAACTAACAATAATACTGAAATAAAAATCATGTAAGACATCAAATTAGAATAGGGCATATAAGCCAGTACCCTACATTGTTTATTAGCAGTGGCGTACCGAGGGTGCCAGGCGCCCGGGGCGGCATAGTCTCTTGGCGCCCCCCCCCCCATTAGTATGCGTAATCTATATTTGCATAAAAACAATCACCAATCAATAAATTAAATTTTTTTATTGTAAACAAAGTTAATGAACATTAGCCATTTCTTATAGAGCTACTTTTCGTGATCTTGCATTAGCAAAGTTGTCAATGACATCATCAAAATTAATTGTTTCGACCAGCTCCTTTTCTATGCTTAGCAATGCCAAGTCTGACAGACGCTCCTGACCCATTGAAGCTCTCAAATAAGTTAAAATGATTTTTAGTTTACTAAAAGAACGCTCACAGCTAGCAACTGACACAGAGATTGTCAGCATAATTTGCAAAGCAATTCGCAAGTTTGGAAATATGTCATTGCCTTATGAAATAATAAATGAAAGTAGGCCTAATTCTAATGGGCTGCTTGGGGTAGCATCTGGCCGGGTTTTCAGCAACATACTGCAGTCACTGATTTCTACGAACAGTTCAGTTCCATCGATATCAGTTTTATAAAAGTCAGCCAGCGTAGCACAGTGTTGTTGAATATCATCAGAGGTATCATTAGCAAACAATTTGCTGATGTCGAATAGAAATCCAAACTTTTCATCTAACGTCTTCAGACGACCAAATCGTGTTGTCATCTCCTGGATTAGTCTATCAATAACTGATGTCATAATGCGAGTTATTTCTTTAACCGCACCGAGTCCTGCATCACGAGCATTTTCACCAGGCATCTGTTTTCGACGTTTAATTCTTCCTTCTATCCTAATTCCCAATTTTTCACACAGAACTTTAGCTGCATTGACTGCAGTGATGCAAACATCCTCTCGAATGCTACTTAGCCGTTGCTGCAGTCCTTCTAAATCCAGTGCTGCGTCATGGAAATTCATTGATGGATCTTGCAGTTGTTTTTGAATCCGGTCAATTTTTGATAAAACTGCATGCCAGAAATCAAGTAGAGTGACGAAATTGAAATTCATCACATTTTGAAGCAAACTGTATGCATCATTCTGAGTCTCACTAGTTTGAGTACCATCTTCATACAGCAGGCATGTCAAACTGGGTGTTCGGGGGCCGCATGCGGCCCGCGACCACCTTGCATGCGGCCCGCTTGGCCACTTAAAAAAATTATAAAAATAATGTCAAACTATTACGCTGGAGAATAAGATATGACAAGCTACTTGAATGGAAAAATAGTATTTGTTTAACTGAACAACGAGGGTGAGTCTGCAGTGAAAGCAAGCTACATTTTGTCAAACTTCATTGTAAGTCATTTCAAATCATTTAATAAATGTTATTTTATGAAGGAGTGATTCGTTAAAGCCGAAATCATTTATTCAGAAAAAAAGGAGAAAGCATTCAAAGAAATAGCGTTAACTAGTGACACTGTTGCAGATAGAATAAATGACATGTCGGTCAACTTGCTTGAACAATTAAAGAACAACAGAGCTGATTTTTATTTTCATTGGGTCTCTATGAGTCAACTGACGTAACGGGTGTAGCACAGTTGGCTATATTCATAAGGGCCTTAAACAGGAATTTTGACATATACCAGGAACTACTTGAGTTCTGTTCTATGCGTAACAAGCGAGGATGATTTCTGAGAAACGACAGGAGGTGAAAATGCAGTACGATTTATCTTTGGTAAAGCTAGCTAGTCTAACAAAGGTGTGGCGCACCAACCATGAAATGAAATGGTTTTGATGCAAGGTTACTTGCAAAAAAAAAGAGACTGATGCTAATTTTAAATTTGCTCATTTTCAGTTCATCCTTATTATTATAGCTTTTATATAGCGCTACTATCATGCTTATAGCATGCTCGGAGCGCTTTGGTCCAATCTTATTTGTGGATTAGTGGAGGAAGGGGGCATCTAGGAGTTGGTTTTCCCGTGCTGCCTTTAGGCGCTCTGCCCGGGTGTTGAACATCGAACCGCCTTCTAGGTACCCTAGCCAAGTTCAAGCACACTTAGCCTCTCGATCACGCGATCTGATTTGATTTTGAAAATGCTGCTGGAAATGTGCAATTAGAGCTGATAGAATAGAAGTCATGTTCTTAGTTGAAATCGAAGAATATTGAAATGGCTGTGCCAAAATTTTACAGCCATTTACCCTGAATTGTTCGTTAAATTGCGGAAATTTGCAGCTAGAATTCTAGCTATTTTTGCATACACTGGTCTCTGTGAGCAGTTCTTTTCCATAATAAAAGCTATTAAAACACCTCACCGTTCGAGATTATCTGATCAAAATTTTTCATCTGTGATGAAAGCGTCAGTGGCAAACAAACTGACATTAATAAAATGGTATACCAGAAAAGATGTCAAGCATCAGGACAAAGAAAATAATGCGTAATCATAGTAATTTTTAATTGGCCAATAGTAGTACTACAAATTTAGCTAAGAGACAGGTATGCCATTAATTATTGTATTATATTGTATTATTTCTAATTTACATAAAACTATTAGGCTGTTTTAAAACTAATTTTTGCTGCAGCCCCTCAGGTCATAGTAAGTTGTTTATGCGGCCCATATACATTAATGAGTTTGACATGCCTGTCATACAGGTTTTCTAACAGCTGTAAAAATCCATCAAACTGTTCGTGGATTGCATTCACCGCATCTTGTCTTGCACTCCAGCTTGTTGGACATTCTCTCTTCAATGTAATTCCAAGCAATTCTTTCATTTTCTCCCATCGAACAGTTGAAGCACTGAAAAAAACGTAAATTTTCTCAACTGTACCAAAAATGTAACAACAACTGGATCCTGTTTTGCAGCATGTAATCGCTGCCTATTATCGCTTACTTTAAAATGCATAGGGAATTTGACATATTTTACCGTACAAATCTAGCAAAAAATTTACGAGACTGATAGCCTATTCATGGGTGCTCTCCCCTAGTTTATATAGATCGTGTAATACCCATTTTGGCGCCCCCTACTCTCCGGCGCCCGGGGCGGATGCCCCTCTCGCCCCCCCCCCCTCGGTACGCCACTGTTTATTAGATAATCTTCATCTTTCTAGTCTTTGAGAGACCTTTTCTTGTAACAACATCATTTCAAGATCATGTATAAAATTATATTTCAAGATAGGCCTAATATAAAAGTCATATGCCACATCAGGAGCGGACTGGCTATATTGACATTTGGTAAAATGCACGTTGATCTGGCACACGAAATTTAAGAGCCGTTAACTTCGCCGAAAGAGCAATTAGAAATTACAAAATTGCTATAAAGCCCCATATATACTATACAATTTTGTATCATATTCTTCGTAAATTCATACAGGACTAGCGCCGTTAATGTGAACATAGTGGGATCATAATAGCCTACATAATAAAGTAATTCAAATAAAACATTAAGATTTGTCTACGAGCCTAAAAATACTATAAGTTACTGAGACTCGTGTATTTATGAGTTTGGTTTTCGAAGCGTTATCACACTTTTCAATTACCGATACATCTTAACGTCACAGTTCAGTCACATATTCTACTGATAAGATTTTTGCCAAAATAAATTTTTTTTCACTTGAGTGTCACCCGCAACCTCACCACAGTAATGCCACTGATGCAGACATATTACAGTTTTATGCCGGAGGTATTCTTTTCGTCGCCATCGCTTTTCTTTGGCAAGGTCTTGATCTTTTGGTCTTAAATGTCTGTCCCGCAACATCCAGCTGTAATGTTCAAAGGCCATCTGCTGACATTTGTTTCCCTTCATGCTAGTGAGGGCGATATTGTACTTGAGTCTATCTTTATAATGCTTTCTGTATAGGGCATTTCAGTTGCGCCTGTTAAGTTTTAGTCGGACTTCTCGTCTCTTTTTTGAGAAGTTTATGATCGTGACGTCACGAAGGTCAGGCTAGATAGTATTTGTCCAGAGCAAAGTGAATTAAGAGCTCTGAATGCTATGCACTACTTCTTGTATAAATTTCTGTTGTAAGACCATCAGAGCCAGACGATTAAAATATTTTGAGTTTCCCCATTACAGTCTGCACTTCACAATGAACTGTAGACCATAGATGACAAACATTTTGTCGCTAAAACAGACTAAAGTGCCCTGTCCATCGGTTGAGTAGGCCTATATATTGGGTGCGTCAGTTTTCTAGTTAACAAGACGATGCAGTCTGCAGTTTTTTTTGTTTGTTTTTTTTTTTGGCTGCATAGTTTGGTTTTTCATGTTAGGGAATTTCAGCTACCTCGCAGGGCCTTAACGTGGCGCTTCGTCGAAAACATCCGTTTGGTGAAAAGCGGATATGCGAACAACGTGTAACGAAACAAGCCTCCAGTGGGCTACATCGGGACGGGACCATTGGAATTAACGCATTCAATGCAACAGTAACCGAAACCTGGCGTGGGAATTGAACAAAGACTTGTTAGCCGCCACACTGTTCCATAAGGAGGCTGTCATAATGGCGTCATCAGTACCTATATGAGCTGGAGTGGCGGTCTCTTCACGTAGAGTACGTGCGATAACGAAATAGGAACATGAAGAAATTGTCCGCAGTGCGAGGGCTTCGACTGCTTTGACACAAGAGCGAAACGTTTCTGAAGGTTCACATCGTTAAACATGTGACCCAAGCCAGTAATGATATCTTACACAAAAGAAGCTTCAGACGGAAGTGAAGAACTCCCGGTCCACGAGTGTCCGCTGAGAGAAATCCGCACATTATTTTTTTTCGTTCCGCAGCTCGAGCCCTTTATTGCGATTCTGCTGAGGTTCTCGATCACATAACAGTGGCAAGTACTTTTTTTCAATTAGTAGTTCTTGGATTACTGCGCTGCAGTCGTCGAACCGCGAGTATCTATGGCCAATATGGGCATGGGCGTAAACATTTTTTTTTCAGGGTGGGGGTTTGGGGAATTTTTTTCCCTCCCCCTCCAAATACATATATGTGTGTGTGTGTGTGTGTGTGTGTGTTTGTGCGTTATTAATCTTCATTACATTCCGACCCTTCATTCTTTCGGAAGACTTTTATTGTACCATAAAATAGGTTCGTCCTGGAGTTAGTGTAAATGTAGACACCCATCCTTATTGCCAGCTAGTTGGTCTGGGGGAGCGTCGTTAGCGGAATGAAGGGAAGAGACCCGACATCAATCACTATTTCCGGTATTTAAAATAAAAAAGCATATTCTGAGGTATCTACAGTGCATTATCCTGCTATTAAAAATGTAGTTCATAATTAAACCACTGCATAATTCATAATTCACTGCACTTTAATAATGGAGCCCAGCGACTGGTAGAAATTTTTTACACTACTTAGCTACGCTCATGAATTTGGTGACTGTAGTTTTGTTAAGATTTTATATCGAAAAGGGAATTTTTATCGTCAAAGTCATCTGTTAAGGGATTTAAACTTAAACAATTATCTGGAGTTGTTTTTTTTTTTAACAAAATCTCAAAATCACCTTAGCTACTGCCATAGAGTTACTTGGACACTATAAAGTTTGCCTTAGAATAATATGGAAGAGTTTTTTTTTTAACCTAAAAACTCCCTGTATGGAGGGTTTAACTAAAAAACCATCTGGTTGGGGGTTTTAAACTGAAATCAATTTGGAGGGGGTTTAAACTCAAGACGCCTCTTGGCTACGCTCATTGAAGAATCCATTGACAGTTGTATGCTTTAGTTGTATATTTAAGAAATGGTTTTATCGTTAAAAAATTGGATAGGGTTTTAAACTAAAAATCCCCATTGGTTACGCGCATGTAATTTGGTGACTTTTTTGTTTTTATACAAGAGGGGAGTTCTAATCCTCAATACCCCTAGAGTGGGGTTTTAAACTCAAAACCCCCCTTGGCTGCGATGGGGCTGGCGATGATTTAACATTAAACTCTCGCCTAAAATAAATAAAAACAACAAATCTGGGGAGGATTTCATTTCGAGGAGGTTTGAACCCTAACCTCTTCGCAAAACACCCATGACTATATGGGATTTACCGGAATAAGCCATCTTGAGGCTGACATGCTGAACCTTTCTCCAGACCTCATAAATGAATGCTTCCTTATATCACTAGCCTATGTAATTAATTACACATTAGTCAAAACACATTTTCCGTTCCAGTTTTTTAAATATTGTTATGGACGCTTGACGAGACTTGCATTTCATACTCAAAAGCTTAGAAAGGTGCCTTAGTTGGTCTGCAATTTTATTTTGTTAAAATGATTGTATGATGTGTGCTATTATTTTATTTTAAACGGAATCTAGATTAGATTTTGAAGCTCAAAATGACAGATCATCCAGAATATTTATCTGCAGAAGAATTAAGGAATAGATTATATCACAGTTTAAGAAATCGCGGGTTTGTTGACTCAATAAAGGTAAATTACTAAATATTTTAAATAATTTAAAACAATAAATTAAATATTATAGCATTGTCACATCATTGTGAGATTGTGACTGTCTAGATCTATTCTACATTGTATAGATCTATATGTACATATGTACCCTGGGCCTATCTATCATTTTATTAGAAATTAGACATCGCATATTTTCTAGTTTTTGTATTAATTATGCATATTTTGTTGTAAAATTTTATTAACTCTAGACTATAGTACTAGATCTAGTCTACTACCCAGTAGTACTCTAGTTCTGTATTTAAAAAAAAGAAAGGTTTTTCTTAGTGTATTTGTAAGTACCCGGTACTCGAAATGTAGTTTGTTCATTTATTAATCATTTAAAAATTTTCAATACATTTTTACAGTCTCAGCTCAGAAATACTTTAGTTACAGAATTGCAACAGACTGTCCATGGGCCACTGACACTAAAAGATTTAAACATTCCAGAAGAAGGTTCACTATTGCACAGAGCTTCCAACAGCCTGGTAGCCAATCATCTTAGCGCCTGTCAATATGAATACACACTCAGTGTTTTCTTACCTGAATCAGGACTCAGTCAGGATAAGGTGGGTCTTATGTAAAATGTAAACGTTATAATAAAATTAGTATTATTTAACCAATTTGGTACAAGCCAAGAATTACAAATGTAGTATTTTGCTGTGCATAAATCATGTTCAAACTAAAAAACTAATACTCTATTTATTAAAAATTAAAATTATGGTACACCACATTATACTTGCATTCCTATAAAATAATTAATTCTCCTAATACAATTAACTTTTTATTTTTCAGAAATTTGAAGCCTTAGATTTGCTTAAGCTACTGAATATCAGCCCACAGTCCAGACTTTACCAAAGATTGGTGAGTTTTTTGGATGTCACTTCTTGCTTAAATGTTGATTTATTTTCTCACTTAATTTCTCATTTATTTACTTTATTTATCATTCAGAAGTGAGAAATATTAAATATGCTCTCATTTTTCTGTTAAT
>JADKLZ010039530.1:0-10740 GCA_021533235.1 Biomphalaria straminea
GCAGACCTGATGGAGACCAGTGTCTCAGATCACGTGAAATCATCGATCAGGAAAAAAAAATTTTCTCACAGTTTTTAAAAGGCAAAGACATCAATCCTCTGAAACTGAAGTGAAATTATTCAAGATGGAGGTGATAATACACCTTACAAAAAAAAAACTGCTAGAGGGTTAACATTTTCTTACATATATTCTTAAGGTTCAGTGACTTCAGAACAAAATATAATTTTAAAGATGATTGATGTTTTGCACCAAATAGTTTGAACCCATGATACTATAATAGCTGTTGTTTTCTCAAAAAGCACAAACCAGACTGTGTGAAAATAGGAAGGGTCATTTTCAAAAAAGATTGCTCAAAGGAATATATAGAATATCTATAAATATTTTGTTTTCTATAGTTAAAAATGAATAAAAAGGTAACTAATTTTATAACAGTTGAAGGCTTAAAAGGACATATAATTATGCATTATTGAAGTTAGGTCAAAGCCACCCTTGCTGCTGACCCTTCTATCTAAACTGTGCCAAAAACGGTTGTCTGTTTGGAAAGTAAAAATGTATCCTTAAGTAAAAATATAAATACTTTTTTTTTCTCTCATCAGTTGAAAGTTATCTTAGAATTTACAAACAAGTAAAAAAAAAATTAACCACAACATTCCCCCCTTTTTTTTCCTTGATAAAGTTTAATTTTAATTAACTTTTTAAAGAATTTTAATTTAAGGAGGGTATCAAGCAACCTTTTTTTTTAAAGAAAAAAGTACTACTAATCAATTAATATCTTAAGTGTAACAAATGTAATGTGTAAACAAATGTATATAAATTAGTACATAATGTGTTTATGTATACACATAAATGTAAAGCAATTGGTGCCTTTGCTTCCAATTCAATGAAAAATAGTAAAACAGGTGGTCAGTAGCAAAAGTCAAATAAAAAGTGATTACTGGTTATGTAAGTAAAATCATTTTTAAAAAGAAACTTTTATATTGTTGATTGATTTTTCAAAATTAATATTTTTCTAAGATCAAACAAAAGCTTTATTGTTTATAGCAGAGACATACAATTTTCAAATAGATATATTTAATAATGTCAACTTTTTCCTAATATAATGTGGACTGGAGAAGCCAAAACACATCTTTGAACTCTTTCACACCATTGTCCCTATTATTCTAACATATTATGAAAAGAGAAGTTGAATTCAACATGTATGTATGAATTTCCCTACACAGAGGCCTCCAGGCACTTCTAAACCAGGCACTCTGACACTTCCAAATCACTTGTACAGCACTTTCACATTCTCTAGAAAAAGGTCCCCAGAATTAAATACATGGATTTGCATCCAATTTAAACCTCTGTGGTCACATACAGAGTGGTCCCGTATGCCCCCAACCCCCCCCCCCAAAGGACAGAGAGAAAAAAAACACAAGAACTGGTATTCTCCAAAAACTGATTTTCATTACATTTTATAGACAAGGAGCTTTTAAAGGGAATATTCTCTTTTACCTTTCCATAAGCTATAAAGGTTTCCAACAAATATTTATTTTTATCTAAAGAAACATTCTGGATGTCTACGACATATTCAAGCATATAACTCTATTCCTGAAACTGGATAGACCTGCCAGTTTCTCGTATCTAATACAAGTAATACCTTCCCATAGGACTCCCTGCTCTGCTTGCTAATTAATAATCTGTTTGATAAGTGTCAGACATGCCTTCAGAAATGCTCTGGCCCTAACCTCCAGAAGGATGGAAGTGGGTAGGGTTTAAACTCAGGACCATCATGATGATGTGCGTATAAGTCTGTACCACATGACCAGGCACCAGCCATTCTAAGCCGTTTATAAAGTGATGTTTGTATATATGTAGATAATGTAGATCTATATATCTATATTTAAGATACTTAAATATACGTTTATATCAATATCTAAATTCTAGACATTCTAGAAAATCTTAATCTTGGATCTATTAACTAGGTCAGACCATCATATCTTGTGACTAACTCAACTAACTGCTAGTAAGACACTAGATCAATCTGCTAGAAGAGTCTATTCTAGATTAGCACTAGCTACATTAGAAAGCCATATTATTATTAATAATATTACATTTATAATAATTTTAATACTATTATAGATTCTTTATATTTTTTTTAAATATTATTAACAAATTATAATATTATATTTATTTTATATAATATTATTATAGAATCTTTATAATCTTTATATTATATTATTAATTATTATATCTAATAGACTGTTTACTATTAAAGTTTATAGACTCATGTTTGTATGTATACACTTTGGACTTTGTCAGACTTTGTGACAGTAACTCAACTGGTGTTGTGGTGTTTGTAGTCTAGTAGATCTCTGGCTTACTAGAGATGTTACTTGACTTAACCTTAACTAATTTTTGACAAACAGAAACACACAGAGAAAAATTACAAAAATAATAATAATAATTAATACAATTGAGTTACATTACAGTTTTAAGTTTACAGTAACAGTTATAACAGTACTAACCCAGTAACAGTAAAGAGTAACACTAACTAACAGTACTAACAAATAGTAACAGACAACAGATTGAACAGTCAATATACTAAATTAAATAGATATCCAACACTAACATTAGTACTAATTAGTAATACTATTGATGTTGTAGATAGATCTATCTAATTGAATCAATAATAAAGTTATAAAGAATTATAAGTTTTCTTCTCTAGTGACTCTAGACTCTATCTATACTAATCTATAGACAATCTCGATCTACTGACCTGGCTTTTTCTAGTTCCTACGCGTATTATCCTTTCCTCTGACATTTTTCTTCTGTGAAGTTTACAGTGCACTAAACAATGAATCACACTTGTAAAATTCTTAAACGTTATCTAACGAAAATTTGAGATTAGGCTTCTACTAGTAATAGATCTAGGGATCTAGACTATAGATCTATTTCTTTTCTTCAGAATAAAGCATAAAGTGCATACGAAGAACACACCCTGATACTACAGGCCTATGTCCTACGTCCGATGTTCACTAACACACAATGACGTAAACTAAGTTCCACTGACCCACAAATACAAGAAAACTTTACACAGGAAAGCCTCCACATAGGAATGAGGGCAATTGGGGATAAACAAGAAGTTATCCATTTATGACGTTCATACTTAGAAAATTTTAAGCGTTCTTTCCTAAATAGGTAAACCTAATTACACCATTTTATTGTTAATTTTAAATATGAATATTTGTACTTGCCCTTGTTATGTGACCGTGAATCTCAGCATAATCGCAATAAGGTCTCGGGTTGTTAATATTGTATTTTTTTTAAAACTAACAATAATACTGAAATAAAAATCATGTAAGACATCAAATTAGAATAGGGCATATAAGCCAGTACCCTACATTGTTTATTAGCAGTGGCGTACCGAGGGTGCCAGGCGCCCGGGGCGGCATAGTCTCTTGGCGCCCCCCCCCCCATTAGTATGCGTAATCTATATTTGCATAAAAACAATCACCAATCAATAAATTAAATTTTTTTATTGTAAACAAAGTTAATGAACATTAGCCATTTCTTATAGAGCTACTTTTCGTGATCTTGCATTAGCAAAGTTGTCAATGACATCATCAAAATTAATTGTTTCGACCAGCTCCTTTTCTATGCTTAGCAATGCCAAGTCTGACAGACGCTCCTGACCCATTGAAGCTCTCAAATAAGTTAAAATGATTTTTAGTTTACTAAAAGAACGCTCACAGCTAGCAACTGACACAGAGATTGTCAGCATAATTTGCAAAGCAATTCGCAAGTTTGGAAATATGTCATTGCCTTATGAAATAATAAATGAAAGTAGGCCTAATTCTAATGGGCTGCTTGGGGTAGCATCTGGCCGGGTTTTCAGCAACATACTGCAGTCACTGATTTCTACGAACAGTTCAGTTCCATCGATATCAGTTTTATAAAAGTCAGCCAGCGTAGCACAGTGTTGTTGAATATCATCAGAGGTATCATTAGCAAACAATTTGCTGATGTCGAATAGAAATCCAAACTTTTCATCTAACGTCTTCAGACGACCAAATCGTGTTGTCATCTCCTGGATTAGTCTATCAATAACTGATGTCATAATGCGAGTTATTTCTTTAACCGCACCGAGTCCTGCATCACGAGCATTTTCACCAGGCATCTGTTTTCGACGTTTAATTCTTCCTTCTATCCTAATTCCCAATTTTTCACACAGAACTTTAGCTGCATTGACTGCAGTGATGCAAACATCCTCTCGAATGCTACTTAGCCGTTGCTGCAGTCCTTCTAAATCCAGTGCTGCGTCATGGAAATTCATTGATGGATCTTGCAGTTGTTTTTGAATCCGGTCAATTTTTGATAAAACTGCATGCCAGAAATCAAGTAGAGTGACGAAATTGAAATTCATCACATTTTGAAGCAAACTGTATGCATCATTCTGAGTCTCACTAGTTTGAGTACCATCTTCATACAGCAGGCATGTCAAACTGGGTGTTCGGGGGCCGCATGCGGCCCGCGACCACCTTGCATGCGGCCCGCTTGGCCACTTAAAAAAATTATAAAAATAATGTCAAACTATTACGCTGGAGAATAAGATATGACAAGCTACTTGAATGGAAAAATAGTATTTGTTTAACTGAACAACGAGGGTGAGTCTGCAGTGAAAGCAAGCTACATTTTGTCAAACTTCATTGTAAGTCATTTCAAATCATTTAATAAATGTTATTTTATGAAGGAGTGATTCGTTAAAGCCGAAATCATTTATTCAGAAAAAAAGGAGAAAGCATTCAAAGAAATAGCGTTAACTAGTGACACTGTTGCAGATAGAATAAATGACATGTCGGTCAACTTGCTTGAACAATTAAAGAACAACAGAGCTGATTTTTATTTTCATTGGGTCTCTATGAGTCAACTGACGTAACGGGTGTAGCACAGTTGGCTATATTCATAAGGGCCTTAAACAGGAATTTTGACATATACCAGGAACTACTTGAGTTCTGTTCTATGCGTAACAAGCGAGGATGATTTCTGAGAAACGACAGGAGGTGAAAATGCAGTACGATTTATCTTTGGTAAAGCTAGCTAGTCTAACAAAGGTGTGGCGCACCAACCATGAAATGAAATGGTTTTGATGCAAGGTTACTTGCAAAAAAAAAGAGACTGATGCTAATTTTAAATTTGCTCATTTTCAGTTCATCCTTATTATTATAGCTTTTATATAGCGCTACTATCATGCTTATAGCATGCTCGGAGCGCTTTGGTCCAATCTTATTTGTGGATTAGTGGAGGAAGGGGGCATCTAGGAGTTGGTTTTCCCGTGCTGCCTTTAGGCGCTCTGCCCGGGTGTTGAACATCGAACCGCCTTCTAGGTACCCTAGCCAAGTTCAAGCACACTTAGCCTCTCGATCACGCGATCTGATTTGATTTTGAAAATGCTGCTGGAAATGTGCAATTAGAGCTGATAGAATAGAAGTCATGTTCTTAGTTGAAATCGAAGAATATTGAAATGGCTGTGCCAAAATTTTACAGCCATTTACCCTGAATTGTTCGTTAAATTGCGGAAATTTGCAGCTAGAATTCTAGCTATTTTTGCATACACTGGTCTCTGTGAGCAGTTCTTTTCCATAATAAAAGCTATTAAAACACCTCACCGTTCGAGATTATCTGATCAAAATTTTTCATCTGTGATGAAAGCGTCAGTGGCAAACAAACTGACATTAATAAAATGGTATACCAGAAAAGATGTCAAGCATCAGGACAAAGAAAATAATGCGTAATCATAGTAATTTTTAATTGGCCAATAGTAGTACTACAAATTTAGCTAAGAGACAGGTATGCCATTAATTATTGTATTATATTGTATTATTTCTAATTTACATAAAACTATTAGGCTGTTTTAAAACTAATTTTTGCTGCAGCCCCTCAGGTCATAGTAAGTTGTTTATGCGGCCCATATACATTAATGAGTTTGACATGCCTGTCATACAGGTTTTCTAACAGCTGTAAAAATCCATCAAACTGTTCGTGGATTGCATTCACCGCATCTTGTCTTGCACTCCAGCTTGTTGGACATTCTCTCTTCAATGTAATTCCAAGCAATTCTTTCATTTTCTCCCATCGAACAGTTGAAGCACTGAAAAAAACGTAAATTTTCTCAACTGTACCAAAAATGTAACAACAACTGGATCCTGTTTTGCAGCATGTAATCGCTGCCTATTATCGCTTACTTTAAAATGCATAGGGAATTTGACATATTTTACCGTACAAATCTAGCAAAAAATTTACGAGACTGATAGCCTATTCATGGGTGCTCTCCCCTAGTTTATATAGATCGTGTAATACCCATTTTGGCGCCCCCTACTCTCCGGCGCCCGGGGCGGATGCCCCTCTCGCCCCCCCCCCCTCGGTACGCCACTGTTTATTAGATAATCTTCATCTTTCTAGTCTTTGAGAGACCTTTTCTTGTAACAACATCATTTCAAGATCATGTATAAAATTATATTTCAAGATAGGCCTAATATAAAAGTCATATGCCACATCAGGAGCGGACTGGCTATATTGACATTTGGTAAAATGCACGTTGATCTGGCACACGAAATTTAAGAGCCGTTAACTTCGCCGAAAGAGCAATTAGAAATTACAAAATTGCTATAAAGCCCCATATATACTATACAATTTTGTATCATATTCTTCGTAAATTCATACAGGACTAGCGCCGTTAATGTGAACATAGTGGGATCATAATAGCCTACATAATAAAGTAATTCAAATAAAACATTAAGATTTGTCTACGAGCCTAAAAATACTATAAGTTACTGAGACTCGTGTATTTATGAGTTTGGTTTTCGAAGCGTTATCACACTTTTCAATTACCGATACATCTTAACGTCACAGTTCAGTCACATATTCTACTGATAAGATTTTTGCCAAAATAAATTTTTTTTCACTTGAGTGTCACCCGCAACCTCACCACAGTAATGCCACTGATGCAGACATATTACAGTTTTATGCCGGAGGTATTCTTTTCGTCGCCATCGCTTTTCTTTGGCAAGGTCTTGATCTTTTGGTCTTAAATGTCTGTCCCGCAACATCCAGCTGTAATGTTCAAAGGCCATCTGCTGACATTTGTTTCCCTTCATGCTAGTGAGGGCGATATTGTACTTGAGTCTATCTTTATAATGCTTTCTGTATAGGGCATTTCAGTTGCGCCTGTTAAGTTTTAGTCGGACTTCTCGTCTCTTTTTTGAGAAGTTTATGATCGTGACGTCACGAAGGTCAGGCTAGATAGTATTTGTCCAGAGCAAAGTGAATTAAGAGCTCTGAATGCTATGCACTACTTCTTGTATAAATTTCTGTTGTAAGACCATCAGAGCCAGACGATTAAAATATTTTGAGTTTCCCCATTACAGTCTGCACTTCACAATGAACTGTAGACCATAGATGACAAACATTTTGTCGCTAAAACAGACTAAAGTGCCCTGTCCATCGGTTGAGTAGGCCTATATATTGGGTGCGTCAGTTTTCTAGTTAACAAGACGATGCAGTCTGCAGTTTTTTTTGTTTGTTTTTTTTTTTGGCTGCATAGTTTGGTTTTTCATGTTAGGGAATTTCAGCTACCTCGCAGGGCCTTAACGTGGCGCTTCGTCGAAAACATCCGTTTGGTGAAAAGCGGATATGCGAACAACGTGTAACGAAACAAGCCTCCAGTGGGCTACATCGGGACGGGACCATTGGAATTAACGCATTCAATGCAACAGTAACCGAAACCTGGCGTGGGAATTGAACAAAGACTTGTTAGCCGCCACACTGTTCCATAAGGAGGCTGTCATAATGGCGTCATCAGTACCTATATGAGCTGGAGTGGCGGTCTCTTCACGTAGAGTACGTGCGATAACGAAATAGGAACATGAAGAAATTGTCCGCAGTGCGAGGGCTTCGACTGCTTTGACACAAGAGCGAAACGTTTCTGAAGGTTCACATCGTTAAACATGTGACCCAAGCCAGTAATGATATCTTACACAAAAGAAGCTTCAGACGGAAGTGAAGAACTCCCGGTCCACGAGTGTCCGCTGAGAGAAATCCGCACATTATTTTTTTTCGTTCCGCAGCTCGAGCCCTTTATTGCGATTCTGCTGAGGTTCTCGATCACATAACAGTGGCAAGTACTTTTTTTCAATTAGTAGTTCTTGGATTACTGCGCTGCAGTCGTCGAACCGCGAGTATCTATGGCCAATATGGGCATGGGCGTAAACATTTTTTTTTCAGGGTGGGGGTTTGGGGAATTTTTTTCCCTCCCCCTCCAAATACATATATGTGTGTGTGTGTGTGTGTGTGTGTGTTTGTGCGTTATTAATCTTCATTACATTCCGACCCTTCATTCTTTCGGAAGACTTTTATTGTACCATAAAATAGGTTCGTCCTGGAGTTAGTGTAAATGTAGACACCCATCCTTATTGCCAGCTAGTTGGTCTGGGGGAGCGTCGTTAGCGGAATGAAGGGAAGAGACCCGACATCAATCACTATTTCCGGTATTTAAAATAAAAAAGCATATTCTGAGGTATCTACAGTGCATTATCCTGCTATTAAAAATGTAGTTCATAATTAAACCACTGCATAATTCATAATTCACTGCACTTTAATAATGGAGCCCAGCGACTGGTAGAAATTTTTTACACTACTTAGCTACGCTCATGAATTTGGTGACTGTAGTTTTGTTAAGATTTTATATCGAAAAGGGAATTTTTATCGTCAAAGTCATCTGTTAAGGGATTTAAACTTAAACAATTATCTGGAGTTGTTTTTTTTTTTAACAAAATCTCAAAATCACCTTAGCTACTGCCATAGAGTTACTTGGACACTATAAAGTTTGCCTTAGAATAATATGGAAGAGTTTTTTTTTTAACCTAAAAACTCCCTGTATGGAGGGTTTAACTAAAAAACCATCTGGTTGGGGGTTTTAAACTGAAATCAATTTGGAGGGGGTTTAAACTCAAGACGCCTCTTGGCTACGCTCATTGAAGAATCCATTGACAGTTGTATGCTTTAGTTGTATATTTAAGAAATGGTTTTATCGTTAAAAAATTGGATAGGGTTTTAAACTAAAAATCCCCATTGGTTACGCGCATGTAATTTGGTGACTTTTTTGTTTTTATACAAGAGGGGAGTTCTAATCCTCAATACCCCTAGAGTGGGGTTTTAAACTCAAAACCCCCCTTGGCTGCGATGGGGCTGGCGATGATTTAACATTAAACTCTCGCCTAAAATAAATAAAAACAACAAATCTGGGGAGGATTTCATTTCGAGGAGGTTTGAACCCTAACCTCTTCGCAAAACACCCATGACTATATGGGATTTACCGGAATAAGCCATCTTGAGGCTGACATGCTGAACCTTTCTCCAGACCTCATAAATGAATGCTTCCTTATATCACTAGCCTATGTAATTAATTACACATTAGTCAAAACACATTTTCCGTTCCAGTTTTTTAAATATTGTTATGGACGCTTGACGAGACTTGCATTTCATACTCAAAAGCTTAGAAAGGTGCCTTAGTTGGTCTGCAATTTTATTTTGTTAAAATGATTGTATGATGTGTGCTATTATTTTATTTTAAACGGAATCTAGATTAGATTTTGAAGCTCAAAATGACAGATCATCCAGAATATTTATCTGCAGAAGAATTAAGGAATAGATTATATCACAGTTTAAGAAATCGCGGGTTTGTTGACTCAATAAAGGTAAATTACTAAATATTTTAAATAATTTAAAACAATAAATTAAATATTATAGCATTGTCACATCATTGTGAGATTGTGACTGTCTAGATCTATTCTACATTGTATAGATCTATATGTACATATGTACCCTGGGCCTATCTATCATTTTATTAGAAATTAGACATCGCATATTTTCTAGTTTTTGTATTAATTATGCATATTTTGTTGTAAAATTTTATTAACTCTAGACTATAGTACTAGATCTAGTCTACTACCCAGTAGTACTCTAGTTCTGTATTTAAAAAAAAGAAAGGTTTTTCTTAGTGTATTTGTAAGTACCCGGTACTCGAAATGTAGTTTGTTCATTTATTAATCATTTAAAAATTTTCAATACATTTTTACAGTCTCAGCTCAGAAATACTTTAGTTACAGAATTGCAACAGACTGTCCATGGGCCACTGACACTAAAAGATTTAAACATTCCAGAAGAAGGTTCACTATTGCACAGAGCTTCCAACAGCCTGGTAGCCAATCATCTTAGCGCCTGTCAATATGAATACACACTCAGTGTTTTCTTACCTGAATCAGGACTCAGTCAGGATAAGGTGGGTCTTATGTAAAATGTAAACGTTATAATAAAATTAGTATTATTTAACCAATTTGGTACAAGCCAAGAATTACAAATGTAGTATTTTGCTGTGCATAAATCATGTTCAAACTAAAAAACTAATACTCTATTTATTAAAAATTAAAATTATGGTACACCACATTATACTTGCATTCCTATAAAATAATTAATTCTCCTAATACAATTAACTTTTTATTTTTCAGAAATTTGAAGCCTTAGATTTGCTTAAGCTACTGAATATCAGCCCACAGTCCAGACTTTACCAAAGATTGGTGAGTTTTTTGGATGTCACTTCTTGCTTAAATGTTGATTTATTTTCTCACTTAATTTCTCATTTATTTACTTTATTTATCATTCAGAAGTGAGAAATATTAAATATGCTCTCATTTTTCTGTTAAT
>JADKLZ010039531.1:7971-20551 GCA_021533235.1 Biomphalaria straminea
TGTATGTATACTGGTATACATCATATATTTTATCCTTAAAAAACCTCCTAAAATCTCCTAAAATTTTATCATGGAAAAGTGCTGCTAACCCTGGACGGACAATCCGTGTGATTAAATAAGATAAAACATTTTACAAATCTACCAACTAGATTCTAGTTCTATTTAAATCTACTCTAGGCGAGTCTATGCCTAGGGATCAGCTAGATTAATATTTAAATTAAATATTAATTATTAATAAATATTATTAATATAGATCTAGTCCTAGATAAATAGATTTTTAATTTTACTTTTTGTCTTTTTAATCATTTTTAATTTTTTACTAATTTTAGACAGATTCAAGATTGAACTTTGAAGATTTTCATTTTGTAGCTTCATGAAGAAGTAGGACAGTAGCCTGAGTTGGAAGAATTACAAAACATTGAAAATGTCACTTATTATGCCACAAATAAAAAATAAGCAAAGAAGAGGTGAAATGTACAAAAAGTTTTTAAAGGAAAAACGAAAGGTAAGGACAGTAAGGCCCTTCTATTTTAAGCTTCTTCCCTAGTCCTAGTGGAGTAGTGCTATTATCATAATTACTATTACTAAGTATTACTATTATTAGTATTAGCAAGTATTAGAGCATGGAATAAGTTGCCTGAGTCTTAGCCAGGAAAACCATTGATGACTGCTGTCACTGCAGTATTTCTAGAGCTTCTAAGTCATTGGTAAAATTGGTTAATATGCTTTTATGGTGCCTTATGAGGCTTATGCTCTACTAAATGCATGAAACATAGGAGGACGTAATCATCATTGTATAATAATTATAACTGTTATTTGAAGTAACATCTATTATTATAAAGGGTAGACTACTATTAGATTCTTATATTATCTCATAGACTTACTTATTAGATCTAGAATCTAGAGATTTCACTACAGACATTACTTCAAAAGAAGATAATTATAACATCCTACACGTGTACATTAATTATTAATTTGTGTGTCGTATACAACATACATTTTATAATATGTACTAGATCTAGTAACTACAGTTAACTAATTACTAGAGTCTAGAGTAATTAACACCAATGACACTAGAACAAGTTAAGCCTGTCTAGCAGAGTCTAGCTCCTTAGGTCAAGGTTAATGGTTAGATGTTATTCAAAATTATATTTACAACTAAAAAAGGTAACAGAACAATTACCAGTATATATTTTGATCTGGATATCCCTAAATCACTGCAATATTTGAGGCACAAGTAGGAGCACAATGTGCATCCCTCAATATCTTGGACTCCAATGACCAGGATATCAACACAAAAGTCTATAAGCTGAACACATCAGTCACATATGCTTCACTAGAGGTATTAGGGAAGCTCTGCCCGCCAAAAATAACCTGGGTGACGGCAGATATACTCACTCTGTACTATGTGATAAGCATCTGGAGCTTAAAGGGAAAAAGTTGTCCTACCCAAAATATTACCACAAATACAAATTGTCAACATACTGCGAGTAAGTGGATAGAAAAAAAAAAGTCAAGAAATTGAGAAAATGACTGTAAAAAAGCTTACCAACTGGGAAAGAACCACACAACGTCAAATCATGGAAGAACTACCACAATACAAGATAAAAACAATCTAGAGATGTCTGAGTAAAAAAGATGTGATAAGAAGATGGACTGAGTACTGTTGACTCTCACAAAGACATCTCTGTATGGTGATCTAAAAGAGGGCAGGAAAGCCGCAATCGCCCACTTTTAAGGTATACTGATGTATGCAAACAGGACATGAAACTCTTCAAAAATCGAAACCAACTCTAAATAGATCCACATGTAGAGCAAGCATAAATTAAGAGATTGCAGATATGGCATGTACCAGAAGTAGAAAGAAGTTTGAAAGGGCTACAGTATCTGGTGATTACAGATGCTTAACCTATGACTGCAGCTGTGTATCAATGATTGAGAAATAGCAAAGGGAAAAGATCACATAAAATGCCACAGATACCTGCTTGACGACTACGTGTCTAGCATGCTTAGCGTTATTGCCCTAATTCTTAGTCAATCAATAATTGGCTCCTCCTTCTTTTCCATCAATATTGTTTTCATTATGACGGTAATGTTTTTGGAATGACTGGTGCTGATGTGTTGCACTATTATTGAATTGTTAGGTCCTGAAAATTTTTTAGTGTTACCTTTAGTGTCACTTAAAATGTGACCGAAGATCTACATGAATTGACATTGCAACCACCAGACACAATATTGGTCCATATCACAATTTTAACATTTTGACATATGATGTATTTACTTTAAAAAGTAGCTGATTCAAATAATTGTATATTTATATTTTTCATTACATTTTTTTTTTGAAAAATAACAGCAAAAAAATATTTCTACTTTTTTGAGCTGTATAATATCCCTTTGACGGACCATCTTTTTTACATTTCAGGTCAAAATGGAAGAAAAAAAGAAAAGGAAAAAAGAAGAGAAACAACTAGGATCAAAGGTTTATTGATTAAAATTTTAAATAACTAAGCATACATTAATAAGTAGGATTAATTGCGATTCAGTTACAAACTAAAATGTGTTCAAATTATATGCATTTAATACATTTTAGGCACCTCCAAAGAAAAAGCCTAAAACTATAGAAAATATGAGAGTACCAGATGAAACAATGGTGGATCCAAGCAATGAAGAAGTAAGTAGTAGGGTGGTAGTCATGAAATTGTTTCTGAAGGCAGTTTTCTTTCAAATTTTTAGCTATTGCATATTTCATAGAAAAGTCTCATTATTTGTACCATGCAGTTTTGTTAACTAAAATAATTCTAATAATAAAAAAACTATTAAGGTTGTGATTGTTTTTTATAATGTTTTTTTAAGACATTTTATAATAGTAATTTTTTTAGTCAAACTGTCCTTGTTACAATGAACCAAATCTTGAACAAAACAAAAAGATTTATTGTATCGTATCGAAATTATCATATATAATAACATATTTTTAATAACTACTTCTTTTGATCTTTTCTTTGTTATTAATGTTCATTTGAATGACATGACAACATAAAAAGTGCAAAGTTAAAAATAATATAAAAAAACAACAACTCCTAGCTTTAGTTATTTTTTATAACTGTTGGTCTACTTAGGCTATGGTTAATAAATAATATATATATATATATATATATATATATATATATATATATATATATATATATATATAATATTTTTCTTTAGACAGTTTTAGATCTAGAACAAGATGAAATGGCACCATACTTCAGGCAGGAAACCACACCAAAAATTCTAATCACCACATGTGACAGACCAAAAAATGTAATTTATATTTGATTATTATCTTTATCACATAATAACATCTATCTCTTGGTTTGTCTGTGTACCTGCCTTCCCTCTGCACTGGTCTCTAATGTAATATAATATTTGCCTAAACTATCTAGTGCTTTCCTAGTTTAATGTCAGTGATCAGCATATCCTTTCTTTTGGGAAATCATTGTTCTATCCAAAGTACTTATCAATTAATAACAGATCTCTAAACTGTTGGTCAAAGCTAAGACATGACAGCTGTGAATTTGTATCCACTAATTTAAGTAATAAGAGTTTAAGTGACTTTAAGATGATCTATCATTTAATGTATATTGTAATAACCTTATATGTATTGTAATAATCTTACAATAACTTTAGTTCAGCATATCATTTATTGATTAAGTATGAATGTTAAATCTAATAAATCTAATATTATTTGGTCCTAAATGTACATTTGATAACCAGTTGCTTTTATTTTCTCAGAAAACAAACAGCTTTATTAAAGAACTCAAAAAAGTGATTCCTAATTCTGTAGTCAAATATCGACGTGGACTGGATTTGAAAAAAATAATACCCCAAGCAATAGCTAAAGATTTTACAGATTTGCTTGTGGTAAATGAAGATGCAGGTGAACCTAGTATCCTTTATCACTGGAAGTGTTTACTTACTATTTACACCTGTTTAAAAATTTCATTCAAACTTTTTTTTTTGTTGTTCTTTTTTTTTTTTTTTTTTTTTTTTAATTCTGTAACTTATATAATATTCTATTTTATTTAAAAGATTTATGCTAAAATTTGTTGAATGCCAGAGGTTATTTATTCCTTAATTATAAAAAGATGGGTTAGTTTTGTGTCATCTTCCAGATGGCCCTACGGCTGAATTCAAAATGATGAATGTCAAGTTGTGCAAAGAATTAAAGGTAAAACATTAAAATATCTTCAATTGTGTTTTAAGATAGGGCTGATCCATCAAAGTACAAAATAAAAGCCCATTACTTCACTCAAGGGTATCTGGGCAATTTTACACAGCAAAGTTTTTGGAGAAAGGCATCAGTGGATTTTTTTTTTTCCAAATTACTTTTCTATATAGAGCGATGCATTGGTCAACACAAACATCACAAAGCTACTATGGAATAATTGAAAGTAAATTTTCCTATTATAATGCTGTGAATTTGATAGTCTCTGAAAAGAAAAGCGTAGCCAATGGAAAGGCAAAATACTGAACAAAAGCTAAAGCCAATCATTATCCAACCTACCCTTGTCTAGAGTCTTAATGGCTTTCTCCTTAGCCAGCTTCATTAGATAGAATACAAGATTGTGTTAATCTTTTCCTTTAAAAGAAGCTTTACACAGCTAGATTATAATAAATAAAAAAAAAATCATTCATAATTACATTTACTTAAAGTATACCTTGTATGGCCTTCTTCAGTTGTAGAAAGACTACAGTTCATCTTCAACATTTTTTCATGTGGCTGTGGAGTACTATTTTGGATAGACACTCCTATCCACAAACCTTATAGCTTAGACTATAGACAAGTCAACTAATTTCATATTTTTTCTTGTTTAACTTTATTTCCAGAGACTTGGAGAAATGTCTGATCATGAGCCAGAAATCAATGTACATAATTTTAATACACGCTTAGGTGTCACTATAGGTAGAATGTTGACCTGCCTGTTCCCTCACAGACCTAACTATCATGGTAGGCGGGTTGTCACCTTTCACAATCAGAGGGATTTTATTTTCTTCAGACACCACAGGTACATACTTATTTTTTTACTAAGCTGCATATGTATGTATTTCAGTCTTTTTCTTTAAAATTAATTTTTTTTTTAAAGTCTTTTGAATATTTATTCATATTAGCTAGTTAGCTAATCCTATGAACACATTTGCAAATCTTTGAGCAGCTTTCTTTATCTGCTTCTATGTCATCCAGTATCCTCAGCTTCACTGAATGACAGACCTCTTCCAGGTTTGTTGGGCCTGCCCACTTTCCTTTTTCCTTGTGGATTCCAAATTGATTCGCATTAATCAATCATAAATATTTATTTTAAAAATTCAATGTTTCATTTGGAAACAAAATATTTTTCAGATACCAGTTCAGAAATGCAGAGAAAGTAAGTTTACAAGAATTGGGTCCTAGATTTATCCTTAAGTTGCGATCTCTTCAAAAAGGGACATTTGACTCTAAGTCTGGGATATATCTCTGGATGCATAAGGTTGGTCTACAATTGTTGGATAATGATTTAAATGTATACTGCAAATAAAGCAACTACTTTTCAGCTATTATAAAACATTCATTTTAGAAGAATTTGGGTAAACTTTTATTACAAAGATCTGCATTTCTATATTTTAGTCATTCTTGCTTATATAGACGAATATTAAAAACTGCTAATTTTATGGTTAGCTACTGAATTATCTACACAAGACTTGTTCATTTTGCTGTGTACAACAGAATTGTAAAATTCTCTTGTCAACTAGATTGTGGCAATCAACATTTGTAATTCTGGATATCTATTTGAATTTTCTGTTGATTCTATTGTGGAATCAGTAATATAACACTAGCATTATGACCTTAAAATCATTGTCAAGTGGTGCTTCTGACAAAGAACGACAGACTAAATATGTGAATATTTTGAAAAAAACAATTTTACAAATTGCCTTATATCAACTTTATCCTGTGTTCATCTTCTGGAGTGCTACATTCCATGTATATTACATGCTTGAATTGAATGATTTATGGATTTCAGTCTTTTATTTAGAAAAATACACATTTGCCCTTAAAAATACATATTTCCAGGTCTGGGAATACGCATTTCCATTTTGGAATTTAAGCATCTCTGCATTATGTATCACTAAAAAATTACACAAAACATACATCTATTGAGTCTATTATGTTCATATTTAGAATATTACATTGCACTTTTAATTAGAATTAAAAAAAAAAACTATAAAAAAGAAACTTTAAATTAAACATTTTTAGAGTTATAATTTTATTTTTGTAGATATTATAGAAATGGATTGATAAGATAAAGGTGGAGTTATTTTTTTTTTTTTTAAATTGGAGGATACCCTAAAACTTTCAATTCAAAATGTCCAACCTATTTTTCTATTCAAATTAAATTATTAGTCAATGCTAAGACTTTCTTTTTATAGTGCCCATATGTTATTCATTAACAAAACACAATGTTTTTAAGCTTATTGAGCTCTGCCATGAAGAATATTTTCAAATGTGCATTCAGTCTTATTACAAGAGTTTGTTTGTTTATTTTTCAGCGTCATGAAATGGACACCAGCAGAAGAAAGTTCCACTTGTAAATAGAACAAATGCTGACTAAATGATGCGCATACATTTCCCTGTTCGATTCAATGAACTATTAAAGATGATGTGAAGTTTTTGCTCTTGTCAGTTGTATTTTTTTGTGAAGCTTTTTAGCCATTTCCTTCAGATTTTTAAAAATCTTAAAACTAGGTACCAGGGTATCCTAAATAATAATTCATTTCCATGCTGTTATAGTGTTTTAATGACAAATATACTTCATATATATTTTGTGAAGGTTTTTGACTGCCGCAGAAATAGTTTTCTAAACTTACCCAAAACTTGGTTCAAATTATAAAAACATATGAAATATAAACAAATATTACATTAAGGCTATGAGAAATAAAAAAGGGCGCCTTAAAAACCAAAGAAAACTTCAATATGTTAACACTAATTAATTGGCCAGTTTCATCAATATAAAAGTTACTACAGTAATTTCAAAATGATTTTCTTAGCTTAGTACTTCAGAATACAAAATTTAAAAAAAAATGATCGGAATTTCTGATGTAAGCCACTTCAGTTGTGTCATGCTCTTTTTGAATCATCCCATTCATCAAAGTATTCGCAGGGTCATTTACCATTTTACATCAGGTAAAGTACTAAAAAGTGAAAATAGTACTTTACACTACACACATGAAATCCTATACACAAAAAGTAGAACCAGTTCTACCACAAACTGATAGCTATCACTTCTCACAAGCGTTTAGTTTCAGATTTGCACAATACAAACTGAATTTAGATCTTATATTAGACCTATATAATAGACACTTGACTTCAAAAAAGAAGATGATTGCGTCCTACGCGTCATGCATGTTAACCAATGACTTAAATTCTGCCAAGTCACTGGTTTTCTTGGCAACCCATTCCATGCTCTAATAGCACTGGATCTAGTCAGAAAGTGTGAATCAACTAGAAGCACGGCGATGCCGCTTCTAAGAAATACCATTGACTTAATGAAATCTTACATTAAAATCAGCGGCTAGATAAATATACAAATATTAAGACTTTAACATACAAGACTATTAATACCATACGACTTAATTATCTTTTTTTTTTTTTTTGAAGGAATGTAGGCCTATGTAAACATTTAGAACATCTATTTACATACAGTTTACTTTTAGCTATCTGAATATAGAAACTATCACTTCACGAGAACCATAATCTTCAAATACAAAACCTAATCAAACTCAGAAAGACACAAAAATAATGGGCACATTCCTTGTTCCATATGCTAGGACAAATTTGGACAAATACTCTTACTTCCCTGGTGCTATGGAATGGTTTGCCTGAGTCAGCTAGGGAAACCAGTGACTTGGAAGAGTTAAGTCATTGATAAACATGCATGACTAGATTGACCCAGGGTACACGCGTAGTATTTATCTTCTTTTTAAAGCAACGCCTGTGTTTTATAAGATAAGAAGATAAGATAGATTCTAAATTCTCATTAGTCACAATCACGATTATTTTCTATTCTCTTGAGGAAATCAATTATGAAACAACTTTTAACGATCTTTTTCTTTGAGTTTAGTCATTAGATCCTCAACTCTAAGTCTCTCTAGATCTATATATTTACAGTTGTATGGATTAGCAATACGTCCTCTGTAAGGTGTGAGCTATTGGAGAGTAGTCGAGTTATAGGCAAACTTTGATTTGCGGTGAAAAGAAAGCACCCTCTGACCGTAAAAACTAGCCTTGAAAACGTTTCGCTCATTTACTTTTTTTTTTTGCGCAAGTTTTCTCTAGTGAAAAAGAACGCATGGTAAGGATCAAATGTCGCAACAGCGATCAGTTGACAGCAAGATGTCATGGATTTATTTATTTTACAAAGCATATATCAAATCTGTCTGATAAAAAGTTATAACATGTTTTTTCTCCTGTGTCCCATTCTAGGTCCGTGTAGTCATTTGAAATACTGCACTCACTATTAATCTTTGGAATCATAGACAATGACTTATTATTATTGGTCGAGAGGTTAAGAGGCGCTTGAACTTGGCCTGGCTTGGCCACCTAGAAGGGGGCTCGAGGTCCGACTGAGCGCCTAAAGGCAGAACGGAAAACCAACTCCTAGATACCCCTCCCCCCCCCACGGGTCCACAAATGAGATTGGATCAAAGCGCTCTGAGCATGCTATAAGCATGAAAGTAGTGCTATATAAAAAAGCTATAATAATAATAATTATAGAAACAAACTAATATTCATTCTCTAGCACTGCCATGATTGAAATTCGTTAGAGTGAAACAAAATTCAATGCAGTCATTTTAACAGTCCCCTGAGGAATTTTCTAGTTCGATGTTCGCTTTGTCTCAGACATTTCTTTCTTTGCCATCTAACAGAAGGGCAAGCTAAGGAATTCTGTCTGCTGGAATTGATCAATGAAATCAGCGAGAAATATGCGGACCGACACTATCATAAGTCTGATCACCTTAGTTTGTGCATGCTCTATAATGGGGGGTGGGGTAGCTGACCCATTTGTTTGTAGGATAAAAAATACAGAATTTGAGGGCTAGACAATTATATTGGGGAGTGGGGGGAGCGTTGTACTGCAGACCTTTTTATTGATGGGTTTAAGAGTGTTCCGGGAAAAACAAATTTGTTTCTACCAGGGGCAGACCGGAAATATGGGCATTTAAGCATACGCCCTATGGGCCGGTAGTCCTACTATAAAACAATTTTAACCATAGCATAGCACGGGCATCAGCTTGTTTTGTATATATCAACTCCCTCTGTCTGTCGGATAAAATGCTTAAACACGTTATTTCTCCAACACATATTCTCGGATCAATTTGAAACCACAGACATATTTTACACCTAGACTTAATTAGGTCCTCCTGCGCCGCTCGGCGCTTTGGCGGCACGCTGTCGCCACACAAATGTCACTGGCAATGTCTGAAGCCTCCTCCCACCTGGTGTCCACTGTTCTGATGTCCTCCATTATACCTAGGCTGGACATGGAATGCTGTGAAAAACTTCAAAAGCTGAAACAATTTTTAGCGGACCCCGTAAGGGGAAAAGCCTCTATTAGGTTTGTGCAAAATGTCCGTCTGTCCGTCTGTCACACTCAGAGCGCCAAAACTAGAAGAGATTCGAAAATAATTTTTCACCATTAAATGCGGCTTGAAAAGTTTAGGTGCAACGGATACTTTTAGTTTTCTAAAAGCAAACCGTTTAATTTATAAAAATTATTATGCAAGCGATTTTTTAATAATAAAACACCAATTGTGAAGCAATTACGTAAATGTAAGGGAGGAAATGTTACTATAAGAAATGCTTTTAGAATATAGATATCACGCACATTTTTAAAAATGAACTTTTAGCAGCGGCTTTCGTGTATTTGCTTAAAGCCCGGAAATGACATGATTCTAAACTAATTTCTTAAAAAAAAAACGAAAAAAAAAAAAACTAAAGGCTTTTGAAAATATGATTAGACCTTTACAGTTCTTTCAGAAATATTGCGATAGTTTAAGGATGGGAGCATACGGGATTGAGCCAGGGACCAACGATAAATCCGAACTAAAGTCTAGTGCGCAAACATCAAGATAAGGCAGGTTTATATCCTGCTCGCCATCCTCCGTCGTCCAGCGAGAAGTTAATTATTTTCAACTTAGAAGGAACATCCGAAACATCTTGCGAATAGGCGGATCTGACAGGGATCCGACTCCGACGGGGCCGCCTCTGAGTTTGTGTATCACACAAACTCTCTTTGTAATCTTGTTTTAAACAGTTTAATGACTAGATCACAGACCTATACATATATTATATCTAGACAGGAAAACGGAAACAAATTCTTATCATTGTTTCATCTTTTTAAAAAGTTTTTCAAGACATTTTTTGTAGTGTTAAAAATATCTTCATGTCCAGTCTAGATATAATATATATATATATAGGTCTGTGGCTTAGATCTAGATCTATTAATTGAAACTCGAAAATAAGAGCACTCTTATCGTAATTATTATTTTGCAATTTTTAGATACATAATCTAGAAAGATCTAGGTAATCAATCTATTTAAATGTACGCAATATGATTTAGAATATCTAAATAAACAGCCTTGAATTATTTCGATCTAGGATTTTCGAAACATTATTTCAATGAAAACCATAGACTATATATTAACTAACAGGAAATGGCTTTATTTCGCAGATAAGCCTGAATATATAGATCTAGATCTAATAATAATAATAAGCCTTGTCTTCAAGTGCGAATAATAGTCTCAAAAGTGTTTCCCGCGGTCTTTGTAAGTTACCTCCAGCTGTCTCTTTCTGAAGCTGCATGCAACCCCAGGTGCTCGCTTCTGTCAGTTAAAGCAAGTTGGCACCTAGGCCTAAGTTGGTCGTTAAAGCGTTTTCCGTTTGGCGCCTCTGTTGCGCCGACCACCTTTCAACCAAAAAGAAGACTGCTTTTGACATACGTTCGTTCCCAATACTGGATACGTGCCTGCCCAGGGTAACTCTAGGACCAAAAGAAGTCTATCTATACTGTCCATACCAGCTTTCGTAAGAACATCGCTGTTCGTAATGCGTCTTGCCATCGTACGTAAACATCTTTGGTGAAAACCTTCAAGTAATATTAGTTGCTTTCTGTATAATATTTGTCTCATTTTCATATAGAAGGGTTGAAAGAACCACCTCTTGGTAGACATTGATTTTTGTGGGCAGAAAGAGCGATTTATTCTCCCAAACTCTCGCCTGGGGGCGTCCAAAAGCACTTCTGCTCCAGGCCAGACGGTTATCGTGGTCAAGAGGCTAAGTACGCTTGAAAGTGGCTTGTCTTGGCTAGCTATGAAGGGGGCTTCGACACCCGACTCGAGCGGTGTTGTGTTTATTGAGCGCCTAAAGGCAGCACGGAAAACCTTATCCCAGATACACCTTCCCCCACTGGTCCACAAGTGAGATTGGACATGATCGCTGCTATAAGCATGAAAGTAGCGATATATAAAAGCTATAATTGATTTATTTATTTTACCAACTTGCATTGAAAGCGAGGCGTCATTTGATACTATGCTTCCTTGATACGTGAAGTGGTCCACCACGTTAAGGGGCTGTCTATTTATGGTGATCTTTGGGATTGAGTAGGTTTTATTGGTAGAATTCTTGAACATGACTTCTGTTTCCCCCAGGTTTATAGATAAACTGAAAGAGGCGGCAGCGTATGCAAATTCGTTGACCGCGATTTGGAGATCATGTTCATTGCAGGGCGCAATCATCGGCATACATTGAACACATTGCCGTATGTGAAACCTTACTCATTAGACTCAGCATTTCACCAAAGAAGATTGCGAACAGATTAAGAGTAAAATCCTCAAAACGGTATTGAATTATTTCTAACATTTGAAAATTACAGATAATTATTTTTCTAAGAAAAGATCAACTTCCCTTCATGTATGCCCATGCTTCCCTTACAGCTTGAAGAAGAGTTACGTACATAGACATCTATATATTGGCTTATAGGTCTGTATCTATAAGAATAATTTTCCGTTTTCCAGTCTATGTTATAATATCTATCTATATTATATAATTCTCTTCTTCCCTCAAGAGTTTTGTCGAGTAGAAAGAAGTAAAGGAAAGACCACTCTGCGGATAGTCCACGAGAAAACAAGAGGAGGAAAGGGGAAGAAATTTACTCTGTAGTAACTATATTGAGGCGACAAAACACGCTCAGGACTTTGGACACAGTAGAAAGATCACTCTTTTATTTTCGGACGGAGAGAGTTATCCTAGTAATTTAAGAGCCAAAAAATAAATGACAATTTTCGTCTATATATTTCGGGAGATTATAATAATTTCCGACTATTTACAGGACTTTTTCGTATATTTTGCAATTTCAAGAGTTTTTCAGGACCTCCTGTTAAATCGACAGGAGGCCGCGGGAAATCTGTTGTAAGTTATAAACTGGTTTAATTTAATAATTTTAATATGAATATTATATTATATGATTGTATAATATAATATAATATAATATAATATAATATAATATAATAT
>JADKLZ010039532.1:0-14675 GCA_021533235.1 Biomphalaria straminea
GGCTATCATCACTTACTTAACAATGTCAACAAGCTCAACAATCTCAAAACTTAATAACCATTAACAAAATTGACACACTTTTCTTTATTTCATTGAAGCACAAAGCAATGACAAGCTTTAACATTAAATAAGTCATTGAATGCTACAATAATGCCAAGAGCCACAAATGACCCTCTGATTGTTATGTTAGTTTATATGCAATAAGTCTCACATTAAAATAGACATTTAAACATTTTAAAGTCACCTTTCTTTTTAGGCTTTGATTTTTTGGGTGGAGAATAGTCTTCTCCTGCAAGTTGAGCCAATTCTGCTTCCAAGTCATCATCATCGTCATCATCATCATTTCCATAACCCACACCATCAACGTCCCCAATACCAGGAATGCCAGAAAATCCCATCTGATGATATCACACCAAAACATGTTAGCATCCAGTATTGCATTAATGTAATAAATTGATAACTGTCATTTTGTTACCAAGGGAGTTGGTTATAGGAAAGCTAAACAAGATCAATATTGATAGTGTCTTGTGATTTCATAACCGGGCAATTAAATACACTGAAAAATAATAAATAAAGTTTCTGAACAAAAAAAAAAAAAAAAAAAAGCATACCACTAATTGAAATACTTTTTTACAAATGGTTAGTGGCACTAGCATGTATGGTGAGACTGAGTAAAGTTAAGTTCCTATTAAATCCTAATGTCTCTTCAGAATCCAGTTAGGAAAGAAATGAAACCCACAAGAAGTTTTCCATTAGAAACAGTTCATTGGCAAGTCTGCTATCATTTCTAGACTGACTAATAATACTATTACTATTACTAGGTCAAGTAGTTGTCTAGACTACTAGAATATAGATTTTCTATTAGATCTAGATCTAATTATATAATACTGGATTTAACAATAATAATCAGTAGTAGCTTACAGATGATCTGATCTAGAATCAAGATAGATTAAATCTAGATGTCTAGACATTCTAGTCTAGTAGTATTAAATCTAGATGTCTAGACATTCTAGTCTAGTAGTAATATTACTGATCATAAGTATTAGCATTATATTTATATACCTTACTCTACTAACCTATAAACTGATAGACTAGCTGCAATATAGTTTTGAAACAACATGGCTAGACTTCCAAACCCATGGTTTGATCGATTTTTATTTTTATCTTTGGTTCATTTAAAAAAAAAAAGCTTGTGATAATCTTAAAGGAGGATTGCTAATCTTTTAAATGATACCACATTGTCAACAAATGAAAGTCATGTTTATTTAGAAAATTTACAGTAAAGTCATAGGTAAGAATGATTTGGCATTTAATTTACTTTAATTTTTAAGTAAGCTTGGTATTTTTTTTTTGTGTATTTAGACCTAGATTTATGCTTAAAGTTTGTTATTTCATTATTTTTAAATGAAATTATGTCCTCCAAAATTAAAAAAAACATACCCTAACATGTTATAATTGATGCTAAATTAGGAAATTTTTCAAAATGGGTGTAAGTGGAAAAATAATAACTTATCAAATACAATATTTCTATTATAGAGAAGTGTTAGAAATTTTTTTTTATACTTAGGTACACAAAATATAAAAGGAAATCAGCTTATTAAGGCAAGCTTGAGCCCATCCTGATGATGTTAAATGATGTCACTCCATGATGTAGCGACATGTGGCGCCAGACATTAGCCATTCTCATTGATAATATGAAACATAAATGATTTATGCATTGTTTAATGGCTTATAAATCTTTTATCAACGTAGTGGATAGAATGCTATCAAGTTGTTTACATTATATTTATAAATATTATAAAGCCAAGGAAGTTTCTACCAAACAGCATTCTAGAAAAAGGATTGAAGTCAATTTACAAACAATTGTATTCTAAAGCTGTGAATGAATGTTAGCTGCATGTGAGATGAAACAATCAAATTAAAAACCATATAATGGGGTAGCTGTGTTCCGAATTTCAAGCTTCTATCTATTATGGTTATAAAGTTATGATGAGATAAAGATGAAAATTCATTTTTTTATCACAATTTTTTGGACATTTTCTATAGTCCATTTTTCTACACATAAAACGGCATAACTTTGCTCCTAACTCCTATATCTTATCTTATACAATACAGACGTTACTTCAAAAAAACAAGATGATTACGTCCTACGCGTCAGGCATTCAGTCATGCATATTAACCAATGACTTAAATTCTGCCAAATCACTGGTTTCCCTGGCTAGCTCAGGCAACTCATTCCATGCTCTAATAGCGCTAGGGTAGAAGGAGCTTTTGTACAAATTTGTCCTAGCATATGGTACGAGGAATGTGCCTTTTTCTTTGTGTCTTTCTGAGTATTTTATTAAATTTTGTTTTTGAATTTGAAGATTATGGTTCAGTGTTTTATGTATAATTGCTACTTTACTTTTGAGTCTTCTAACCTGAAGGCTTTCTAAATTTAGTGATTTTACTAAAGGTGTTACTCTAGTCAAATGTGAATATTGATTTGTTATGAATCTCACTGCTCTATTTTGTGTCTGTTCTAGTTTCTTAATGTTTTCTTGAGTTGAGGGGTCCCAAACAGAGGAAGCAACATTTTATTTTTTATGTTCTTATTGGATTTATAGAAATTTCTTTTAATAAACCCTTTAGAATGCTTTGTTTGATTTTTTTTATTGTTTCATCAATATTGGGATTCCATGACAGTTTTTCATTTATTATAACAACTAGGTATTTTGCATTTTTAGTCTGTGTTACTGGTTAACCATGAATAAAATAAGTGGAATTAATTTGTTAATAATTCTAATAGAAAGATAAATTTGGTATCATTGTAAACCTCTCAACAAGCTTATTTTTGTAACTAGATTTTAGATAGTTTCTGTTGTTATATATTTATTTTGAATTTTTTGTCAAAGTGCATATTAAATAGATCTAGAAAAATCTAGTACTATTCTATTAGTCTTATTTATATTATAGTGATAATAATCATCTAAGTTAAGAGTTGTCTAGAGTCTAGAGCCTAGTAGAGCAACTTGAACTTGCTGACTATGGGCTAGTTCTAATTCTAGGGCAGTAGTCTAGGGCCACTATTAGCTTACTAAAGTGTCTAAAGTTACTTAGTAAAACTGAATTAGAATAGATCTAGAGTCTAGAGCTACTTTTAGTGTTTACTTTAGACTTAGACTTAGTGACTTGACTTAGTCATCTCTAAACTTTATTTTTAGACATTTTAGTCATTACTAATGACATTAGATCTAGATCTAGAGACTCTAGTAATTGGACTCTACTATCTTAACTATCTACTATATTAGTTACTATATTAGAATATATAGATCTATATCTAGTCTTTAGTACTAAACTTTAGTAGATACTCTACTGTTTTTAAACAAATTAAAGTTTTTACTTTTACTTTTTACTATTTTTGGTGTTTTACTGTTTACTGTAACACTGTATTGTAGTACTCAATAGTCAATAGTTGTCAATACTATTAACTCACTAACTCAACTAACTGTAGTACTAGTAGATGTAGAATTGAAAATTGAATGGAATGTAATCTAGTCATTGTAGTGACATACACATAGACATGACATAGACACATAGTCATGACAATGTCATGATTATTATTAATGATACTAGATCTATAATACTAATGATAGTGAAGTCCACTGATGAAGTGTAGTGGTACTGACTAAGTAAGACTAAGAGTCTAACAGTCTAAGTCTAAGTAACTTTAGAAGCTAGAACTATTAGCTAAGTCTTAGTTTTTAGTCTAATAAGTCTAGAAGTACTCTAACTCTAAGTACTCTAATACTTAATAGATCTAGATTCTAGTAATAAGTTTTAATAAGTCTAAGTAAGTAACTTCAGTAAGTCTAATTGACTCTAATATAAAATTATAATAAGTTTACTAGATTCTAGATCTAGATCTAGTACTACTACTTACTACTAGTACTACTAGTAACTACTAGTACTAGTAGTACTACTAACTAGATCTAATAGTAGACTAACACTAAAGACAAAGTAAAGACTAAAACTAAAACTAAAGACGAGTAAAGTCAAAGTCACTTAGTCAGTGGAATTTCCTTGATTTTAGTGAAAAATGTTAATTGATTCTAACCTGATTCATTAATTCAGCTCCTTTTCTTTTACCTGGTTCTCTACCTCCATCCTGTGCCTTTTTCTTACCAAACATTTTTCTGTTGTTTGTTTTGCTTTAGTTTTACCTTTATTGGCTTTATTACAGATCTACCGGAAATTTCAATGTTTGCATCGCCATAAACTTAGAAGTACAAAGTAAATTTTTATAAGGCTTGTATTTATTATGTCCCCCTGTTTGATAGTTTGTAGTGAACGATAATCTTAAGCTTACCAACTCTACTCATTTAGATCTATAGAAGTAGATCTAGTCACCTCTGTTATTAGGCCACTATGAACGACCCAAAGGAGTTCAATGTGTGGACAAGGGGCGAAGGGAAAGGGCATAATCATTGTTATTTTTAAGAATAGATATGGCTTAAATTACTAATTTTGCTGTTCCATCACCACAGAGCAAAGAAAATAAAACTGTAAATTAGAAAATGAATTTCCAAAAGAGAAACAAAGAAAATGAAAATCACACTGTAGATTGATTTGGAAACGAGGAAAGTAAAATGAAATCTATAGATAAACAATGATAATTTTAATAAATGGGTGATACAAAATTACTTTAGACTTTTCTAAATCACTAATTTAGTTGGTAATATTATTAGATTTCAATATAAATTGAGAAGTTTGATAAGCTTAATTACACACATATTATCATTAGTGCCATTAGACAATATAAGTTTACATAGATTTAAGTATAATTGACTAAATTGTTGTGGATTATAGGCAAATCGTATATCTCATCATATAATAGAGACGTTACTTCAAAAAAGTTGCATAATTAGGCCTACGTTCTACTACGGTACGCGTCATGCATTTAGTCATGCATATTAACCAATGACTCTAAATTATTGGAAGGTCTAAATAACGTATTTTAAAACTGCTACTTTACCTCTTCCTACTAGACTACATATGTTTGGATATTAATTGTTGGCTTTAACAGACTATAATATATATTTACGACTTCAGCCCTGGATGGGGCAAAATATGTAGGTCACGGGAAATACATGTACTGGCACTCGACTTCAACAATGTGTGTGTGTCTTTTTGTTGTCAGAAGTATTTTACATCACCGTTGAAAACCTGAGTCATTGTTTTATGGATTTATATCTGAAAGTTGGTAACAAAAGTGATATTTAAAAAAAAAAAATTAACTATCAGGGGTGCTCAACACTGGAACTTCCCACAAGATTTGAGTGCAGAGTTAACCTTTGACATTTATAGTCTTATTACCATTGAGAAACTTTTTCAACTTTATAAATGTATCCGTACAATAACATGTATACTTAATAATGCACAGTCGTCTTTACAATGAAATAAGTATGTTATAGTTTATTTCAGATTACTTTAGATATAACTTCTAAATCTTATCGCATATGGTCAACTTTCTTGGCTATATTAGGTTTTTATTACAAAACTTATATTAAATGTCTGTCTGGCTGTCTGGTTGAAAACTTGTACAAGTTATTTCTTCCGCATCCAATCTCGGATCAAGATGAAATTCTGCACAATTATTTCTCTTACCTGACAAAACAGGAATAAATAAAATAAAAAATCTGTGATAGTAAATGTATGTGTTTTGAATGGCTAGTAGAGCAGTACCGTGTGTGTGCCTGCATGTGTATGAAGTGACAGATTGACCCTCAGAGTGCATGGTTGAGTGAACAGCATAGGAAATGTGTAAGTCAGGACCGTGTGTAAGGGAGGTCAGAATGAATAACAAGATGATACAGTGAAGAGTGAAACGCTATAAAAGTGAAAAACTGAACTCATTGTGTTAGACTTATTAATTTAAAGTGTGTCTATTACAAGTGGGATTTGAACCCACGCCCACTTTCGTGGACCAGAACCAATTATAGTTATATATAATCAACTATTTGTAGGCCCTATTAATTAATTATTTTGTTTAGTATCGAACAAGAGAAAAAATTTACTTTACCTTGACTAATTTGGTGCTACTTAATTTCAATTACTCCCCTTTAATTAAACTATGTAGAAAGAATAATATGTATAGCTGCTAATTAAAGTATAAAATTAACAGTTAAATGACTACCAATATCTCCCTTGTTTAGTATGTTAGTTTGAGGAGAGGCTTAAATAGTCTTAAATTTAACCCTCAACGAGTTGGAGCACAGGTCGTTCAAACTTTTTTTTTATAAATGCATTTCAAAATCGATCACGGTAAATTTCAACCAGATATCCCCCCCCCCCAATTTCCCAAGACAAGTGATAGAAATGTAACGCACTGAGAAAGCTAAAAGCATGAAATAGCGCTAAACAAAACAAATGGTAAAAATATTTCTAATCGCATAGATTTATTATTGTTAGACAGCAGGAGTGATCCAAACTAATTAACTGATCCAGCTTCCTCCAGGCATCTCGGTTTTGGGCAAGTCTCACCAACTGTCCCCATGTCTTGCCCATCCGCCTAACAATACAAACATTAATGTGCGTTGTTTTTCTTTTAAGGCATGCGAATTGCCGTTACAAATATGCTTCTCATTCACAGTTTAATGCGCTATGAGAAATGAAAAACTACAGATGAAATGATTACTGAAAATAATGCATGGCCTACAAAAATGTTCAATTAATACGTTCTTTTTTTATTTGTTTTGCACGTTTCGGATCAGTGGCGTACCGTAGCTATGGTGGGGGGGCTGATGTGGGGAGAATTTGAAAATTTTCATGGACCTCTACTTGCGGGGACCAATGAGTTTTCTATAATTTTTTTTACATTAAATATTACACCATTATCTTGTGTCATGATGTCAAATTACCCCCGCCCCCGCGGCGGCTCTAATCTCTAGCTACGCCACTGTTTCGGATATTCCTACAGAATTTAAGATAATCTACTTCCTATTCCAAACTTCCTGTAGGACGACGGGGAATTGCAGCGAGCTGCAAGGGCGTAGCTAAAAATTTCCATCATTTTGGGGTCGGGGGGGGGGGCTTGACCTCTTTGAGGCCCCTGCATTTGGCGTAATGTTTAATACTCTCTCTGTGGCATTTTACGTCTCGAGAGACGTACTATTTTTCCCATTGCAACTTCTTGTGTTATAAAATATAAAGGCCAATCCTTGATACACAGCTGCGATCGCAGGTTGGGCACCAGGCGCAGCTGCATTTTCAGCATTCTTTCTGCTTCTGTTGTGTATGACATCTGCAATCCGAGGCCTTTCCTTTTTGCTCTCTCTCCATGTGGATCTATTCAGTGTCACTTTTTCCCAGCTGCTAGTGTCGATTTTGAAGAGCTTCATGTCGCGTTTGCATACATTCGTATAACGTAAAAGTGGGCGACCAGCTGCTCTCCCGCCTTCTATTAGATCGCCATACAGAATGTCTTGTGGAAGTCTACCTACTGGCATTCTACGAACGTGGTTAAGCCAGCCAAAGGCGTCTGCTGCTGATAACTGAGCGGATGCCCTGGCACCCTGCTCTTCGCGTTATTTTTAATAATTAATGTAAAATACACTCATTTGCCCCCCCCCCACTTAACTGGGGTACGGGGGGATTCTATAATTCTCCCTCCTCCGCCCTCACCCTAGCTACGCCACTGGCGGGCAGAGCGCGAACCTGAGTCCATCGAGACGACCGAACGACAGTCCAGCGAGCATAACACACGACCAGGCAGCGATCCACTAAACACACGACCAGGCAGCGATCCACTACCACTGATTCACATATAGAAGATGCATCGATCGAAAAGTGAACTTTGATTTTTTTTCTTATTAAACATTTATGATATTTAAAAAGTGGTTAAACTTGAGATTGTTTCATGTTGCTATGCGTTTTAGTCACACAAGTGCAATATGGCTCTTTTTCTTAAATCTCAATACCCAATAAGTTATTGGAATAAATGTTCTGTAAATTGTATTGGGGCGAATTGTCACAATGGGTGGCGCGTTATAGGTTACAGTAGTGTAGAAAAAAACAACAACAACAGCATATTAAAAACATTTCTAAACATTAATTTCATTGATTAATAATTAATTATTATATCGTTTTATGTTATGGATACTATATTAACTGGACAATATTTAACGCGTCTTTCTCTATAAAATAATTGAAAACATCTGTTGTGCAAGATATCGCAGAGCTATTTAAATTAAATTGAAAGAAAAAACAACGTCGAGAATGATTGTTAGGTTGGAAATATCTCAGAGTATCCACATATTTTATTTTTTCAGAAGAGCCTCAATGGAGAGAACAAACAAAGTCTGGTCCAACTTTTATCTTATTTCCTATTTCCAATCTCATGCTTATAGGCCTATATGAGATAGACCTCACTGGTGAAAATGCAGTCCAGGTCACAAGGTACAATATCTAACTACGAAACTGGATTCTGTAGCTAGAGCAATTGGTAGGCCCTATCGAAATCAGTGCATCAGTGCAGCAAAAAAAAAAAAAAAAAAAGCAAAATGCTATAGTTTGTGGTGGAAATGTTGCATACCCCGGTACGGCGTTGAATGGACAAACAATAGAAGAATTTGACTCATATAAACACCTAGACTGAAACATAACAAGCGATGTAGAATCGATAAAAGAGATAAAAAAAACCCGTTTAAACTTATCGCGCTAGCTGTCATGATCAAACTAAAGAGAATCTGTAAGAGTAACGTCAGCCTCCAAGTGATATTAAAACGATATTGGTCTCTGAACTTCTATGTGGCTGTGAAGGTTGGACACTGAACGCTGGTGCTGAAAGAAAATGCCAAGCCTTTGAGAGTATAAATAAAAAATGCTTTTTAAAAAAATGCTGAGTAGGCCTATTAAATAGGTCTACCAGGAAAAGAAGACAAATGAGTTTGTACAATTGTCCCAGTCATCACTCGGGCTGACAAAAAGGAGGAGCGCCTTAATTGTGTCAAGAGACGAAAGCTGAGCTGGTTCGGCCTGAATCGGACATATTGTAAGACATCATTCATTGTAGGCTTACTGTGGAGGAAGCACGCAGGAAAGATCGTCAAAGGAAAAGCTGGCTGGACAGCGTAAGATAAAGGAGCGTCCACTCTCTTAATTGATATCCTGCTAAGAAAAGCTGCTGACCGAGAAAAGTAGAGAGATTTTGTTACGCGAACTGTCACAGCAGTGACTGCACACTACGACGAAAGGGGACTTCTTGTAGCCAGGTTTTTGCTGCTGAGCTGTCAGCTCTTTTGCAGACTGTGCCAAGGAAAAATAGTGTGCTGTTTAATTCATTTGTTCAGCACTGCCGTACAGGGTGTTGGTTATGTTGGGCTGTAGTGGTAATAGGGTCTGCCTAAGGTGGATTAGGAGTGAGCATTCGAAGAGGATACGGTTTACGGAAAGTCAAAGTACAGATGAAGATAACTTGTTTGAAATGTATATGTTGCAATGTGCGAAGTTTGGTACAAATTCTATAAATTCTAAATGGGTGTGACCATCGAGACAACCAAACGAGTCATCAACAGTTTAGTGCGCATACCACACGACCAGGCAGCCAGCCTACAGAGGAGCACCTCGAAAACACTTTAAAGGCCAGCTTGCTTTAGGCCTGACTTAGAAAAGAGCACCTTATTGCAGTTTGCTTCCGAACTAGTAAGATTTCTTATAAAGATACACATTTGAGACCAATGAAAATCTGATGCCGAAGAAAGACGTAGGCTGTGAATAGATAACATTACATAAACTGACCTCCGGCAGACAACGATAGTCGGTTAATTATCATACGGGTTATGTCCGTCACAGATATAGCAGTATAGCACAATAAGTAGAGTTACATCTAGATCACAAGACAAGTTTTATTAGATCTTGGTCTTCTAGATCCATAATATAACATATATAATATGCCTACTATACATCTAAATGATGTAATCCAGTGATGCCCAAACTACGGCCCGCGGGCCATATCCGGCCCGCGACGTGGCTCCATCCGGCCCGCCGAACATCGGAACAAAGTGTACACAATAAAAAGGGTGAAAAATGTATTACGTTACGTTAGATATGAATGAATTCCACTCTAATCTAATATAGTCTAATATTCATATTATTTTTCTAAAGAACACAACGTTTATTTTTTGGCGACAAATGAGTTGGTGGTAAGGGCAAACTACAGAGCTGCTATGCATCAGAGTTCAGAAATGAAGTGTTAAAAAAGTGCTTGCTAGCAGTGAGGAAAGAAATTAATTCTAAAACCATACAGTTAAAGCCGTCAGTCTTTCTCGCATGACGATTGCAAAACAAGCTGTAAATATATGATAGCCTACAAATCGCCATTCAGAACTAAACTAAATAACTTGTTGCGACAGAGAGGCAGATTTTTTTTTTACTAACTCTGAGGAGTGCCCAGACAAATCTGCCACTAAACCTGATTGACCTACAAAGCCAGACACCCCTACTTGAGAAATTTTGAGCGATGCAGAGTTGTTTTCTACGTTGCGTTGCCTACAAGAGCCAAGGGTCTGTAATACGCTCTCTCAAATAGTTTATTTAAATTTCATTTTCATCGATGTGGCCCGCGACATGAGTGTCGGAAATTAAAATGGCCCGCAGACCGTACAAGGTTGGGCATCACTGATGTAATCAAACGACATTTTTTTCTTTTTATAACTTCTTTCTCAAATCCATGGAACTATACTATAGTTCCATGTCAAATCTAAATCTAGATAAATAGATTTTGTCGACTCTTGGGATTTTTACAAATTCATTCTTGGGTAATCTGAAATATCTCAGTGGCTGTAAAACAGCAACACGTTTATTGAACTCTTCTGTTTGTTGTGTTTAAAAAAGTCTAGACTTCAATATATCTATTCTAAATCTCTACATTCTGTGATTTTATGATCATCTGTTGTGATTATTAATTAGATCTACAGTCTTAGATCTAGATTATTAGACTAAGTATTACATTTTGCAACCCTGTATTTTATAAGTATAAGACTAATAAGATAATCCAAAATAGATCTAGATTTATCTAGACTAGATACTAAGATTAAAAGATAGATCTAGAAGAGTGAAGACCAATTATTGAATTAACAACTTGAACTTACTTAGTCTTAGTAATACTACTAAAGTATTACTACAGGAAGTCCTTATGTCTTGAACACCACATAGAATTCACCTGCCTTGAACGGGTCGCTTTTTTTGTTTATAACTCATTTGTTTTTATGTTTGGAGCTAAAAACAATGTTTCGGGACTGGGCATGTCCAATTTTAGATAAGTTCCAGTATTTTTGTTCCGTTTTTTCAAAGAATATGGAAGTTTTTAAGATTCTTGGTACCCATGTATGTAAAGCTGTTGTTTTAGGCAATTTAGCCTCCCCCGGCAATTCATACCCATATAAGGGATGAAGGCTATATTATAAGCCTATTTGATCTTAGGCTGATGGACATATCAAAATAAGCTTCCAGACATCTTTAGAAAGACATTCCAATCACATTTATACTATTAGCTGTTAAATAAAATTTTAAAAGGGGGTGTCCAAACAAATAATAATGAAATCAGCTCATTCTCCACCTTTGAACACATCAAAATTGTAATAAGGAATATTATTGGGATTAATGAATCTATGATTTTTTTCAATGAATAAATATGACCTAGATCGAGATATCAGTTTATGAATGAAAGAAAAAGTGTGGGCTGCTAATTTGAAGCCAGATGAGCTGGAGGAGAGGAGAGGTAGCCTATACACTAAGCGTGTAGTGTCACAGCCTATCAAAAAGGCAATGGAGGGAAGGGGCAGGGGAGAGTTATGAAAAGAACTATAAACATCTATGGGAGGGAGGGGATGTTAAGATGTAACAAAACGACATCCAAATTGTGAAAAGGAGAAGAGGGTCCTTGGTTGGGAATTAAAAGAGATATATATATATAGAGAGAGAGAGGGAGAGTAGAGAGAGAGAGAGAGTATTAGGAAATATACTTAATACTATAAATGCATATTGCAAAAGTGACTCTACTTCTTTTACTACAATCTAAATAATTTTTAAGTAACACAGACATAATTTATTAGTAATTACATAGTGGTGTTCAATGCCCGGTGATCACTGTTCAACTGGAGGAGAAAGCCCAAAAACTGCGTTCAAAAGAGGTGCATGGAGTGACCTACTTTATTTTAAAATAAAATCTTGACTATTGGTAGTAATACAAAGGAACACATCTATTTTTATTGTCCTTTAGTTGTAGAATAAGAATCTGCTTTCCGTTTTTTTGTAAGTTAAACCTTCACCAAATAAAAAAATAAAATAAAAATGTGACCTAGTTCCCGAAATGGGTGTTCAAAACATAAGAAGCTACTCTAGATGATAGATCTATCATCTAGTAATAGTTGAAAGTTCTAATCTGATCATTAAGTTAAGACTAATCGAGTTTAAATAAAACTTGTCACTGACTCACTGTGACAGTGACTCACTGACTGTGGACACTGGTCTATTACTCTAGATCTAATCTATATCTAGAACTTAGTAGAACTGAACTTATGATGACTTATGATACTTTTATACTAACTTATAGAGTCTAAGTTATAGACTTAAAAAGTCTTATTCTATTTCATTATTAATTATTGTGCTATATCTGTGACGACTGACGGACAGGGTTCAAGATTCAAGTTCAGGGTTCGTAGTGCTCCTAAAAACTCCTAAAAAATGAAAAGTCTCCTAAAATTTAGTAAAATCCTAAAATTCTCCTAAAAATTGCCAGACTGGAATCCTCCTAAAATTTTTACCCAATATTTAAAAACATAATTTTGCTTATATATAAATTTCTTGCTAAAAATGTGCGGGAAAAAAACCCACTGACAACAGCGTAACTAGGCATTCTGATCGCATGACGTTACGCCTACGGGCTAGCTGTGTTAATGAGCTGACCAGTGACGCGTCTACACCGCCTTTCACCCACTTGTGAATCGCGACCTCGTGACTGAAGATGGCCTTGGCTCAAGCAAGCATTTCACTTGGCAGTATTTTTCTGAAGGCAGCGTAGATTAGATATGGTTGTTTCCATTCATAGTTACCAATGACGGCAATGAAGACGCGCTAGATCTAGTCTGTAGTGACTGTTGTCTATAATTAGAGCCTAAGCAGCCTAATTTGTAGGCTACACCGCTCTGGGCCCTCCCTCGCCTAAATCTTCTTGTAAGAGTTTGCGTGGAAAGTCTGTAAATCATCTAGATCTAGATATAGATAATCTAGATCTAATAGGTCTATCTAGATTTATATCTAAGTTAGCCTTGAATTTTAGTCAATTTATTGACCTCGATACATATAATCTTTAATCTAGTCTATAATGTCTAGATTAGGCTACTCTAGAAAAAATGCTAATTTCTACATTTACGCCAAATCACTAGAGTCTAGATCTAGAATCTGGTGAAGATAATTCACACACAGCCGTGAAAAGCCTGCTAATTTTAGTGACTTAGATCTAGACTATTAGATCTACGGTATATTCAGTATCGACATTCATGGCTGGGAAGCACTAGCTCAAGATCGCTCTGCATGGCGAGAAGCTGTGAGTCTCGGAGTCTCAAGTTTTGAAGCAAGAAGAGTGGCCAGTGCGATAGAGCACCGAACCAACAGAAAGCAGAGAGAAAAAGCAGGCCCACCTGCAACTGACAAAACTCACCCATGCCACATATGCCGCCGGCTTTTCAAAGCGAAGATTGGACTATACAGCCATCTTCGAGTCCATAGGAATTGAGAAATGTGCTCATCTTCGAACACGAAGGAGGAGCTATATATATATATATATTCAGTGAAGATAATTCGCACACCACCGTGAAAAGTCTGCGAATTTAGTCAGTTAGATCTACAGTTTAGATTTACAGTATATTCAGTGATAATTCGCACACAGCCGCGAAAAGTCAGCGAATTTTAGTGACATAGATCAAGAGTCTAGATCTACTGTAGCTTAGCGAAAATATTTCGCATACAGCTGTGAAAAGTCCGTAGAGTTATTTTGGTTGTAAAAAAACAAATACTAATAGGTCCAATACCCCCCCCCCTCCAAAAGGCATGATTAAATTTAGAAAGCAAATGTCAACTAAACATTCAAATAGGCCTGTATATTTCTGGCCCTGTTTATGGGGAGGATTTAAGTGCAATTAATAAACAAGATAAAACATTATTACCTTAAATATATCATGACTAGTATCTATAAGATACACATAGGAACTGAAAATGTACATTTCCAACACAGAGAAGACATGAAAAAATCTGGAATAGCAACCATTCTTTACTAATGTTCTTTACTAAACCTTTGTTCTTTACTAATTCTTTGGAAAAAAAATTGGTTGTTTTAGGTTTTGGGATAACAGTCAAGTTGTTACTTGATTAAAACATAACTTTCATTACTTTTTCTGTGGACACACCACAGCTGATGACATTCACATTGTTTTTGTTCTGGGTGTGATATTGGCAAGATATTTTTTATTTTCACAATCAAGTAACAATATTGATTTGTTAAATGCATAGTTTTATGTATGTTCTAGAATGTATCACACAAACAGGTGGACACACACACACATATAGGGCCTATATCTATCTATCTATCTATCTCTATCTATCAATATATATATATATATATATATATATATATATAT
>JADKLZ010039532.1:14775-27933 GCA_021533235.1 Biomphalaria straminea
TGTATGTATACTGGTATACATCATATATTTTATCCTTAAAAAACCTCCTAAAATCTCCTAAAATTTTATCATGGAAAAGTGCTGCTAACCCTGGACGGACAATCCGTGTGATTAAATAAGATAAAACATTTTACAAATCTACCAACTAGATTCTAGTTCTATTTAAATCTACTCTAGGCGAGTCTATGCCTAGGGATCAGCTAGATTAATATTTAAATTAAATATTAATTATTAATAAATATTATTAATATAGATCTAGTCCTAGATAAATAGATTTTTAATTTTACTTTTTGTCTTTTTAATCATTTTTAATTTTTTACTAATTTTAGACAGATTCAAGATTGAACTTTGAAGATTTTCATTTTGTAGCTTCATGAAGAAGTAGGACAGTAGCCTGAGTTGGAAGAATTACAAAACATTGAAAATGTCACTTATTATGCCACAAATAAAAAATAAGCAAAGAAGAGGTGAAATGTACAAAAAGTTTTTAAAGGAAAAACGAAAGGTAAGGACCGTAAGGCCTTTCTATTTTAAGCTTTTTCCCTAGTCCTAGTGGAGTAGTGCTATTATCATAATTACTATTACTAAGTATTACTATTACTAGTATTAGCAAGTATTAGAGCATGGAATAAGTTGCCTGAGTCTTAGCCAGGAAAACCATTGATGACTGCTGTCACTGCAGAATTTCTAGAGCTTCTAAGTCATTGGTAAAATTGGTTAATATGCTTTTATGATGCCTTATGAGGCTTATGCTCTACTAAATGCATGAAACGTAGGACATAATCATCATTGTATAATAATTATAACTGTTATTTGAAGTAACATCTATATAATTATAAAGGGTAGACTACTATTAGATTCTTATATTATCTTATAGACTTACTTATTAGATCTAGAATCTAGAGATTTCACTACAGACATTACTTCAAAAGAAGATAATTATAACATCCTACACGTGTACATTAAATATTAATTTGATGTGTCGTATACAACATATATAATATCTAGATCTAGTAACTACAGTTAACTAGTTACTAGAGTCTAGAGTAATTAACACCAATGACACTAGAACAAGTTAAGCCTGTCTAGCAGAGTCTAGCTCCTTAGGTCAAGGTTAATGGTTAGATGTTATTCAAAATTATATTTACAACTAAAAACAAAACAATTACCAGTATATATTTTGACCTGGATATCCCTAAATCACTGCAATATTTGAGGCACAAGTAGGAGCACAATGTGCATCCCTCAATATCTTGGACTCCAATGACCAGGATATCAACACAAAAGTCTATAAGCTGAACACATCAGTCACATATACTGCACTAGAGGTATTAGGGAAGTTCTGCCCGCCAAAAATAACCTGGGTGACGGCAGATATACTCACTCTGTACTCTGTGATAAGCATCTGGAGCTTAAAGGGAAAAAGTTGTCCTACCCAAAATATTACCACAAATACAAAATTGTCAACATACTGCGAGTAAGTGGATAGAAAAAAAAAAGGCAAGAAATTGAGAAAATGACTGTAAAAAAGCTTACCAACTGGGAAAGAACCACACAACGTCAAATCATGGAAGAACTACCACAATACAAGATAAAAACAATCTAGAGATGTCTGAGTAAAAAAGATGTGATAAGAAGATGGGCTGAGTACTGTTGACTCTCACAAAGACATCTCTGTATGGTGATCTAAAAGAGGGCACGAAAGCCGCAATCGCCCACTTTTAAGGTATACTGATGTATGCAAACAGGACATGAAACTCTTCAAAAATCGACACCAACTCTAAATAGATCCACATGGAGAGCAAGCATAAATTAAGAGATTGCAGATATGGCATGTACCAGAAGTACAAAGAAGGTTGAAAGGGCTACAGTATCTGGTGATTACAGATGCTTAACCTATGACTGCAGCTGTGTATCAATGATTGAGAAATAGCAAAGGGAAAAGATCACATAAAATGCCACAGATACCTGCTTGACGACTACCTGTCTAGCATGCTTAGTGTTAGTGCCCTAATTCTTGGTCAATCAATAATTGGCTCCTCCTTCTTTTCCATCAATATTGTTTTCATTATGACGGTAATGTTTTTGGAATGACTGGTGCTGATGTGTTGCACTATTATTGAATTGTTAGGTCCTGAAAATTTTTTGTGTTACCTTTAGTGTCACTTAAAATCTGACCGAAGATCTACATGAATTGACATTGCAACCACCAGACACAATATTGGTCAATATCACAATTTTAACATTTTGGCATATGATGTATTTACTTTAAAAAGTAGCTGATTCAAATAATTGTATATTTATATTTTTCATTACATTTTTTTGAAAAATAACAGCAAAAAAATATTTCTACTTTTTTGAGCTGTATAATATCCCTTTGATGGACCATCTTTTTTACATTTCAGGTCAAAATGGAAGAAAAAAAGAAAAGGAAAAAAGAAGAGAAACAACTAGGATCAAAGGTTTATTGATTAAAATTTTAAATAACTAAGCATACATTAATAAGTAGGATTAATTGCGATTCAGTTACAAACTAAAATGTGTTCAAATTATATGCATTTAATACATTTTAGGCACCTCCAAAGAAAAAGCCTAAAACTATAGAAAATATGAGACTACCAGATGAAACAATGGTGGATCCAAGCAATGAAGAAGTAAGTAGAAGGGTGGTAGTCATGATATTGTTTCTGAAGGCAGTTTTCTTTCAAATTTTTAGCTATTGCATATTTCATAGAAAAGTCTCATTATTTGTACCATGCAGTTTTGTTAACTAAAATAATTCTAATAATAAAAAAACTATTAAGGTTGTGATTGTTTTTTATAATGTTTTTTTAAGACATTTTATAATAGTAATTTTTTTTAGTCAAACTGTCCTTGTTACAATGAACCAAATCTTGAACAAAACAAAATATTTATTGTATCGTATCGAAATTATCATACATTATAACATATTTTTAATAACTACTTCTTTTGATCTTTTCTTTGTTATTAATGTTCATTTGAATGACATGACAACATAAAAAGTGCAAAGTTAAAAATAATATAAAAAAACAACAACTCCTAGCTTTAGTTATTTTTTATAACTGTTGGTCTACTTAGGCTATGGTTAATAAATAATATATATATATATATATATATATATATATATATATATATATATATATATATATATAATATTTTTCTTTAGACAGTTTTAGATCTAGAACAAGATGAAATGGCACCATACTTCAGGCAGGAAACCACACCAAAAATTCTAATCACCACATGTGACAGACCAAAAAATGTAATTTATATTTGATTATTATCTTTATCACATAATAACATCTATCTCTTGGTTTGTCTGTTTACCTGCCTTCCCTCTGCACTGGTCCCTAATGTAATATAATATTTACCTAAACTATCTAGTGCTTTCCTAGTTTAATGTCAGTGATCAGCATATCCTTTCTTTTGGGAAATCATTGTTCTATCCAAAGTACTTATCAATTAATAACAGATCTCTAAACTGTTGGTCAAAGCTAAGACATGACAGCTGTGAATTTGTATCCACTAATTTAAGTAATAAGAGCAAGTATTTTTGTTAGAATGATCTGATTCTCTGTAAATCACCAAGTGTTTAGTGCCTTCAAAGTGCTTCTAAATTACTTATTGTCTTTTTTTTTTTTTTTGGCATTTTAAGTGACTTTAAGATCTATCATTTAATGTATATTGTAATAACCTTATATGTATTGTAATAAACTTACAATAACTTTAGTTCAGCATATCATTTATTGATTAAGTATGAATGTTAAATCTAATAAATCTAATATTATTTGGTCCTAAATGTACATTTGATAACCAGTTGCTTTTATTTTCTCAGAAAACAAACAGCTTTATTAAAGAACTCAAAAAAGTGATTCCTAATTCTGTAGTCAAATATCGACGTGGACTGGATTTGAAAAAAATAATACCCCAAGCAATAGCTAAAGATTTTACAGATTTGCTTGTGGTAAATGAAGATGCAGGTGAACCTAGTATCCTTTATCACTGGAAGTGTTTACTTACTATTTACACCTGTTTAAAAATTTCATTCAAACTTTTTTTTTTGTTGTTCTTTTTTTTTTTTTTTTTTTTTTTTAATTCTGTAACTTATATAATATTCTATTTTATTTAAAAGATTTATGCTAAAATTTGTTGAATGCCAGAGGTTATTTATTCCTTAATTATAAAAAGATGGGTTAGTTTTGTGTCATCTTCCAGATGGCCCTACGGCTGAATTCAAAATGATGAATGTCAAGTTGTGCAAAGAATTAAAGGTAAAACATTAAAATATCTTCAATTGTGTTTTAAGATAGGGATGATCCATCAAAGTACAAAATAAAAGCCCATTACTTCACTCAAGGGTATCTGGGCAATTTTACACAGCAAAGTTTTTGGAGAAAGGCATCAGTGGATTTTTTTTTTCCAAATTACTTTTCTATATAGAGCGATGCATTGGTCAACACAAACATCACAAAGCTACTATGGAATAATTGAAAGTAAATTTTCCTATTATGATGCTGTGAATTTGATAGTCTCTGAAAAGAAAAGCGTAGCCAATGGAAAGGCAAAATACTGAACAAAAGCTAAAGCCAATCATTATCCAACCTACCCTTGTCTAGAGTCTTAATGGCTTTCTCCTTAGCCAGCTTCATTAGATAGAATACAAGATTGTGTTAATCTTTTCCTTTAAAAGAAGCTTTACACAGCTAGATTATAATAAATAAAAAAAAAATCATTCATAATTACATTTACTTAAAGTATACCTTGTATGGCCTTCTTCAGTTGTAGAAAGACTACAGTTCATCTTGAACATTTTTTCATGTGGCTGTGGAGTACTATTTTGGATAGACACTCCTATCCACAAACCTTATAGCTTAGACTATAGACAAGTCAACTAATTTCATATTTTTTCTTGTTTAACTTTATTTCCAGAGACTTGGAGAAATGTCTGATCATGAGCCAGAAATCAATGTACATAATTTTAATACACGCTTAGGTGTCACTATAGGTAGAATGTTGACCTGCCTGTTCCCTCACAGACCTAACTATCATGGTAGGCGGGTTGTCACCTTTCACAATCAGAGGGATTTTATTTTCTTCAGACACCACAGGTATATACTTATTTTTTTACTAAGCTGCATATGTATGTATTTCATTCTTTTTCTTTAAAATTAATTAATTTAATCTGTACCAACAAAAAAATCTAGGTGAAAAAGAAATCAACTTTACCATTGAACTATTGGTGGAAGTTCTTTTTTTAAGTCTTTTGAATATTTATTCATATTAGCAGTTAGTTAATCCTATGAACACATTCGCAAATCTTTGAGCAGCTTTCTTTATCTGCTTCTATGTCATCCAGTGTCCTCAGCTTCACTGAATGACAGACCTCTTCCAGGTTTGTTGGGCCTGCCCACTTTCCTTTTTCCTTGTGGATTCCAAATTGATTCGCATTAATCAATCAAAAATATTTATTTAAAAAATTCAATGTTTCATTTGGAAACAAAATATTTTTCAGATACCAGTTCAGAAATGCAGAGAAAGTAAGTTTACAAGAATTGGGTCCTAGATTTATCCTTAAGTTGCGATCTCTTCAAAAAGGGACATTCGACTCTAAGTCTGGGATATATCTCTGGATGCATAAGGTTGGTCTACAATTGTTGGATAATGATTTAAATGTATACTGCAAATAAAGCAACTACTTTTCAGCTATTATAAAACATTCATTTTAGAAGAATTGGGGTAAACTTTTATTACAAAGATCTGCATTTCTATATTTTAGTTATTCTTGCTTATATAGACGAATATAAAAACTGCTAATTTTATGGTTAGCTACTGAATTATCTACACAAGACTTGTTCATTTTGCTGTGTACAACAGAATTGTAAAATTCTCTTGTCAACTAGATTGTGGCAACCTGTTACATCAGTTCAACAATAAATACAAGGTTCTAAAAATGTTGATCAACATACAGAATTCAAAATTTTATTACTGTGTACAGATAATGAAGGTGCAGTGGCTGAGCGGTAGAGGGATTGGCTTCCGAACCGGGGTTTGATGAATCCTGGTGAAGACCAGGATTTTTAATTCCGGGATCTTCAGGCGCCCCTGAGTTCACCCAGCTCTAATGGCTACCTGACATTAGTTGGGGAAAAGTAAAGTCCATTGGTCCTTATGCTGGCCACATGACACTCTTGTTAACCTTAGGCTACAGAAACAGATGACCTTTACATCATCTGCCCTATAGACCACAAGGTCTGAAAGGGGATAACAGATAATGGAAGTTTTTAGATGCCATCAAAATTTAAAAGTCACCTCAATCAACATTTGTAATTCTGGATATCTATTTGAATTTTCTGTTGATTCTATTGTGGAATCAGTAATAAAACACTAGCATTATGACCTTAAAATCATTGTCAAGTGGTGCTTCTGACAAAGAACGACAAAGACTAAATATGTGAATATTTTGAAAAAACAATTTTACAAATTGCCTTATATGAACTTTATCCTGTGTTCATCTTCTGGAGTGCTACATTCCTTGTATATTACATGCTTGAATTGAATGATTTATGGATTTCAGTCTTTTATTTAGAAAAATACACATTTGCCCTTAAAAATACATATTTCCAGGTCTGGGAATACGCATTTCCATTTTGGAATTTAAGCATCTCTGCATTATGTATCACTAAAAAAAATTACACAAAACATACATCTATTGAGTCTATTATGTTCATATTTAGAATATTACATTGCACTTTTAATCAGAATTAAAAAAAAACTATAAAAAAGAAACTTTAGATTAAACATTTTTAGAGTTAAAATTTTTATTTTTGTAGATATTATAAAAATGGATTGATAAGATAAAGGTGGAGTTATTATTTTTTTTATTAAATTGGAGGATACCCTAAAACTTTCAATTCAAAATGTCCAACCTATTTTTTGTACTCAAATTAAATTATTAGTCAATGCTAAGACTTTCTTTTTATAGTGCCCATATGTTATTCATTAACAAAACACAATGTTTTGAGCTCTGCCATGAAGAATATTTTCAAATGTGCATTCAGTCTTATTACAGGATTTTATTTGTTTATTTTTCAGCGTCATGAAATGGACACCAGCAGAAGAAAGTTCCACTTGTAAATAGAACAAATGCTGACTAAATGATGCGCATACATTTCCCTGATACATTTCCCTGTTCGATTCAATGAACTATTAAAGATGATGTGAAGTTTTTGCTCTTGTCAGTTGTATTTTTTTGTGAAGCTTTTTAGCCATTTCCTTCAGATTTTTAAAAATCTTAAAACTAGGTACCGGGGTACCCTAAATAATAATTCATTTCCATGCTGTTATAATGTTTTAATGACAAATATACTTCATATATATTTTGTGAAGGTTTTTGACTTCCGCAGAAATAGTTTTCTAAACTTACCCAAAACTTGGTTAAAATTATAAAAACATATGAAATATAAACAAATATTACATTAAGGCTATGAGAAATAAAAAAGGGCGCCTTAAAAACAAAAGAAAACTTCAATATGTTGACACTAATTAATTGGCCAGTTTCATCAATATAAAAGTAAAAGTTACTTCAGTAATTTCAAAATGTTTTTCTTAGCTTAGTACTTCAGAATACAAAATTAAAAAAAAAATGATCGGAATTTCTGATGTAAGCCACCTCAGTTGTGTCATGCTCTTTTTGAATCATCCCATTCATCAAAGTATTCTCAGGGTCATTTACCATTTTACATCAGGTAAAGTACTAAAAAGTGAAAATAGTACTTTACACTACACACATGAAATCCTATACACAAAAAGTAGAACCAGTTCTACCACAAACTGATAGCTATCACTTCTCACAAGCGTTTAGTTTCAGATTTGCACAATACAAACTGAATTTAGATCTTATATTAGGCCTATATAATAGAGACATGACTTCAAAAAAGAAGATGGTTACATCCTACGCGTCATGCATGTTAACCAATGACTTAAATTCTGCCAAGTCACTGGTTTTCTTGGCAACCCATTCCATGCTCTAATAGCACTGGATCTAGGCAGAAAGTGTGAATCAACTAGAAGCACGGCGATGCCGCTTCTAAGAAATACCATTGACTTAATGAAATCTTACATTAAAATCAGCGGCTAGATAAATATACAAATATTAAGACTTTAACATACAAGACTATTAATACCATACGACTTAATTATCTTTTTTTTTTTTTTTGAAGGAATGTAGGCCTATGTAAACATTTAGAACATCTATTTACATACAGTTTACTTTTAGCTATCTGAATATAGAAACTATCACTTCACGAGAACCATAATCTTCAAATACAAAACCTAATCAAACTCAGAAAGACACAAAAATAATGGGCACATTCCTTGTTCCATATGCTAGGACAAATTTGGACAAATACTCTTACTTCCCTGGTGCTATGGAATGGTTTGCCTGAGTCAGCTAGGGAAACCAGTGACTTGGAAGAGTTAAGTCATTGATAAACATGCATGACTAGATTGACCCAGGGTACACGCGTAGTATTTATCTTCTTTTTAAAGCAACGCCTGTGTTTTATAAGATAAGAAGATAAGATAGATTCTAAATTCTCATTAGTCACAATCACGATTATTTTCTATTCTCTTGAGGAAATCAATTATGAAACAACTTTTAACGATCTTTTTCTTTGAGTTTAGTCATTAGATCCTCAACTCTAAGTCTCTCTAGATCTATATATTTACAGTTGTATGGATTAGCAATACGTCCTCTGTAAGGTGTGAGCTATTGGAGAGTAGTCGAGTTATAGGCAAACTTTGATTTGCGGTGAAAAGAAAGCACCCTCTGACCGTAAAAACTAGCCTTGAAAACGTTTCGCTCATTTACTTTTTTTTTTTGCGCAAGTTTTCTCTAGTGAAAAAGAACGCATGGTAAGGATCAAATGTCGCAACAGCGATCAGTTGACAGCAAGATGTCATGGATTTATTTATTTTACAAAGCATATATCAAATCTGTCTGATAAAAAGTTATAACATGTTTTTTCTCCTGTGTCCCATTCTAGGTCCGTGTAGTCATTTGAAATACTGCACTCACTAATTATCTTTGGAATCATAGACAATGACTTATTATTATTGGTCGAGAGGCTAAGAGGCGCTTGAACTTGGCCTGGCTTGGCTACCTAGAAGGGGGCTCGAGGTCCGACACCCGACTGAGCGCCTAAAGGCAGAACGGAAAACCAACTCCTAGATACCCCTCCCCCCCCCACGGGTCCACAAATGAGATTGGATCAAAGCGCTCTGAGCATGCTATAAGCATGAAAGTAGTGCTATATAAAAAAGCTATAATAATAATAATTATAGAAACAAACTAATATTCATTCTCTAGCACTGCCATGATTGAAATTCGTTAGAGTGAAACAAAATTCAATGCAGTCATTTTAACAGTCCCCTGAGGAATTTTCTAGTTCGATGTTCGCTTTGTCTCAGACATTTCTTTCTTTGCCATCTAACAGAAGGGCAAGCTAAGGAATTCTGTCTGCTGGAATTGATCAATTAAATCAGCGAGAAATATGCGGACCGACAATATCATAAGTCTGATCACCTTAGTTTGTGCATGCTCTATAATGGGGGGTGGGGTAGCTGACCCATTTGTTTGTAGGATAAAAAATACAGAATTTGAGGGCTAGACAATTATATTGGGGAGTGGGGGGAGCGTTGTACTGCAGACCTTTTTATTGATGGGTTTAAGAGTGTTCCGGGAAAAACAAATTTGTTTCTACCAGGGGCAGACCGGAAATATGGGCATTTAAGCATACGCCCTATGGGCCGGTAGTCCTACTATAAAACAATTTTAACCATAGCATAGCACGGGCATCAGCTTGTTTTGTATATATCAACTCCCTCTGTCTGTCGGATAAAATGCTTAAACACGTTATTTCTCCAACACATATTCTCGGATCAATTTGAAACCACAGACATATTTTACACCTAGACTTAATTAGGTCCTCCTGCGCCGCTCGGCGCTTTGGCGGCACGCTGTCGCCACACAAATGTCACTGGCAATGTCTGAAGCCTCCTCCCACCTGGTGTCCACTGTTCTGATGTCCTCCATTATACCTAGGCTGGACATGGAATGCTGTGAAAAACTTCAAAAGCTGAAACAATTTTTAGCGGACCCCGTAAGGGGAAAAGCCTCTATTAGGTTTGTGCAAAATGTCCGTCTGTCCGTCTGTCACACTCAGAGCGCCAAAACTAGAAGAGATTCGAAAATAATTTTTCACCATTAAATGCGGCTTGAAAAGTTTAGGTGCAACGGATACTTTTAGTTTTCTAAAAGCAAACCGTTTAATTTATAAAAATTATTATGCAAGCGATTTTTTAATAATAAAACACCAATTGTGAAGCAATTACGTAAATGTAAGGGAGGAAATGTTACTATAAGAAATGCTTTTAGAATATAGATATCACGCACATTTTTAAAAATGAACTTTTAGCAGCGGCTTTCGTGTATTTGCTTAAAGCCCGGAAATGACATGATTCTAAACTAATTTCTTAAAAAAAAAACGAAAAAAAAAAAAACTAAAGGCTTTTGAAAATATGATTAGACCTTTACAGTTCTTTCAGAAATATTGCGATAGTTTAAGGATGGGAGCATACGGGATTGAGCCAGGGACCAACGATAAATCCGAACTAAAGTCTAGTGCGCAAACATCAAGATAAGGCAGGTTTATATCCTGCTCGCCATCCTCCGTCGTCCAGCGAGAAGTTAATTATTTTCAACTTAGAAGGAACATCCGAAACATCTTGCGAATAGGCGGATCTGACAGGGATCCGACTCCGACGGGGCCGCCTCTGAGTTTGTGTATCACACAAACTCTCTTTGTAATCTTGTTTTAAACAGTTTAATGACTAGATCACAGACCTATACATATATTATATCTAGACAGGAAAACGGAAACAAATTCTTATCATTGTTTCATCTTTTTAAAAAGTTTTTCAAGACATTTTTTGTAGTGTTAAAAATATCTTCATGTCCAGTCTAGATATAATATATATATATATAGGTCTGTGGCTTAGATCTAGATCTATTAATTGAAACTCGAAAATAAGAGCACTCTTATCGTAATTATTATTTTGCAATTTTTAGATACATAATCTAGAAAGATCTAGGTAATCAATCTATTTAAATGTACGCAATATGATTTAGAATATCTAAATAAACAGCCTTGAATTATTTCGATCTAGGATTTTCGAAACATTATTTCAATGAAAACCATAGACTATATATTAACTAACAGGAAATGGCTTTATTTCGCAGATAAGCCTGAATATATAGATCTAGATCTAATAATAATAATAAGCCTTGTCTTCAAGTGCGAATAATAGTCTCAAAAGTGTTTCCCGCGGTCTTTGTAAGTTACCTCCAGCTGTCTCTTTCTGAAGCTGCATGCAACCCCAGGTGCTCGCTTCTGTCAGTTAAAGCAAGTTGGCACCTAGGCCTAAGTTGGTCGTTAAAGCGTTTTCCGTTTGGCGCCTCTGTTGCGCCGACCACCTTTCAACCAAAAAGAAGACTGCTTTTGACATACGTTCGTTCCCAATACTGGATACGTGCCTGCCCAGGGTAACTCTAGGACCAAAAGAAGTCTATCTATACTGTCCATACCAGCTTTCGTAAGAACATCGCTGTTCGTAATGCGTCTTGCCATCGTACGTAAACATCTTTGGTGAAAACCTTCAAGTAATATTAGTTGCTTTCTGTATAATATTTGTCTCATTTTCATATAGAAGGGTTGAAAGAACCACCTCTTGGTAGACATTGATTTTTGTGGGCAGAAAGAGCGATTTATTCTCCCAAACTCTCGCCTGGGGGCGTCCAAAAGCACTTCTGCTCCAGGCCAGACGGTTATCGTGGTCAAGAGGCTAAGTACGCTTGAAAGTGGCTTGTCTTGGCTAGCTATGAAGGGGGCTTCGACACCCGACTCGAGCGGTGTTGTGTTTATTGAGCGCCTAAAGGCAGCACGGAAAACCTTATCCCAGATACACCTTCCCCCACTGGTCCACAAGTGAGATTGGACATGATCGCTGCTATAAGCATGAAAGTAGCGATATATAAAAGCTATAATTGATTTATTTATTTTACCAACTTGCATTGAAAGCGAGGCGTCATTTGATACTATGCTTCCTTGATACGTGAAGTGGTCCACCACGTTAAGGGGCTGTCTATTTATGGTGATCTTTGGGATTGAGTAGGTTTTATTGGTAGAATTCTTGAACATGACTTCTGTTTCCCCCAGGTTTATAGATAAACTGAAAGAGGCGGCAGCGTATGCAAATTCGTTGACCGCGATTTGGAGATCATGTTCATTGCAGGGCGCAATCATCGGCATACATTGAACACATTGCCGTATGTGAAACCTTACTCATTAGACTCAGCATTTCACCAAAGAAGATTGCGAACAGATTAAGAGTAAAATCCTCAAAACGGTATTGAATTATTTCTAACATTTGAAAATTACAGATAATTATTTTTCTAAGAAAAGATCAACTTCCCTTCATGTATGCCCATGCTTCCCTTACAGCTTGAAGAAGAGTTACGTACATAGACATCTATATATTGGCTTATAGGTCTGTATCTATAAGAATAATTTTCCGTTTTCCAGTCTATGTTATAATATCTATCTATATTATATAATTCTCTTCTTCCCTCAAGAGTTTTGTCGAGTAGAAAGAAGTAAAGGAAAGACCACTCTGCGGATAGTCCACGAGAAAACAAGAGGAGGAAAGGGGAAGAAATTTACTCTGTAGTAACTATATTGAGGCGACAAAACACGCTCAGGACTTTGGACACAGTAGAAAGATCACTCTTTTATTTTCGGACGGAGAGAGTTATCCTAGTAATTTAAGAGCCAAAAAATAAATGACAATTTTCGTCTATATATTTCGGGAGATTATAATAATTTCCGACTATTTACAGGACTTTTTCGTATATTTTGCAATTTCAAGAGTTTTTCAGGACCTCCTGTTAAATCGACAGGAGGCCGCGGGAAATCTGTTGTAAGTTATAAACTGGTTTAATTTAATAATTTTAATATGAATATTATATTATATGATTGTATAATATAATATAATATAATATAATATAATATAATATAATAT
>JADKLZ010039542.1:0-10211 GCA_021533235.1 Biomphalaria straminea
CAATAGACATTGAAATTAATGAGACAAAATACTAATAATATCTTTCAATAGACATTGAAATTAATGAGCCAAAATACTAATACTAATATCTTCTTCTGTTTCAGTTGCCTTTGCCTGCATAGGATTCGCCATATTCGGATCCCGGGATAATGTGGAAAATCTCAAGGGACGTGGTGGTGCCGTGGGCTGGTCAATGGGTTTAGCTATAGCAGGAGCAGTTTTGTATGCCATTGGAGGGATCATGCTCATTGTTCAACAGATACGCTAAAGGAATTCTTCGCCCCTTTTAGTGATTATGTCATAAGTTTAAATAACAATTGGCCTTTTTGTTTTATTTTGCACCAACCAAGGTTTTCATTTACTTGAACATAGTTTAGATCAAAAAAATATTTACACAGAGATTAAAAAAAAATTAACTCAGGACAATTTTTTAAATCTTTTTTTTTTAAATAAAGAAATGGAGGTCTGTATAAACCAAATAATATTAATGACATGTACGGATATTGTGTATCTCTATTATAGTGTTTCAGAAGTGAAGAGTACTACACCAATTCTCAAAATGAGCCATGTTTTTTTTTTCTTTTCTACATTTCTGTACATCAGAACATTTGGGCCCTTTCATTGGCCGTTTAATATCTAGAAAAAACAAATCTACAACTGATGCCAACACAGATCCTATTCAACTATATTGTCTTGCTCAATATTATTCTTATATCAGCTATGCATGTAGTACATAGATTATTATACAATAGGCCTATACGTTAGTAAGACACCGATACAGCATTAGAACTCCTTGCTATTGAATACTTTGGAGTATCTTAAATATAATCAAAGGGAAATAAACAAGTTAAATTTAACCATTCTTAAAAAAAACCAACCGAGATAATGTATGTTTACATATAAACAGTTTTTAACTTGAATGATAATATTATTTGTGCAACACTTCTAAAAGCCTTGATTAAACTCTCAGATTCACACTATGCTACGTACTTAGAGGCAGGGCCGGTCCTAGCAATTGCGGGGCCCTATGCGAAACTGATTGCGCAGGGCCTATAGTCTGTGTGGAAATAAGGATAATAAGTGAAAATTAAGATTTTGTATTAGAAAATAAATTCGGCTTTCCTTTTTTTTATTCTTTTCTAAGTACAAAATTGCGATCAAGTTAGCTTTACTTTACGAATCTTGCTATCTATGGCATATTTATATGCTAGTGACTATACAAGTAAATAAGGTATGGGAACTTCCTGTTAAGGTGAAAATTGCCCGATTATTCCATTTTATTACATGAAAGCTGCCAATGCCTTTTTTCTTTTATCGCGAGTAGGATTGGTGTTTTCCGCAATGAATGACACACACAAATGACAATTCTGTCTATTTTTCTGGAGATTTTTATGAGTTTTCAGATTTTAATAAGTGCAGGACATTTCCAGGATTTTTTCGTATATATTTTGCAATTAATAATTACACATAGAATTAGCGCGGGGCCCATGAAAGCGCGGGGCCCACTGCGACCGCATAGGTTGCAGTGGCCTAAGACCGGCCCTGCTTAGAGGGTAGCTTTGTATTTTTATTTTGCGACATCCTGTTGACGTCAGATCCTAGTCGACAAATTCATTGGTGTTACCTGTGTTACAACTAATTACAACTATTAGATATTCATTAAAACTTTCATAAAAAATAAAATCTGAAAGGGTTACAGCTTACAGAATACGTACATATTGTTATAGGCCTACTAAAAGTTGTAAAACCATGTAATAATTTTATGCACTCTTTTTTAGCACTGCGGAATCATATTATAAATAAATATCTAAAAAAGGGTAGATTACTGTATATCGCCTTTAGTATAAAAATATCCAATAGTTACCTGTTGTTTTCCCCCCTTAAACAACAGCCTTATGTTCTATTTGCAGGTTTTAGTAGGTCCGGATAAGTTAAAAAAAAATTTGTTGTCAACAATATTCTAAAGAAAGTGTTATCAAAAGTTGTTTTGGTGTGTATCGAGGTATTTTATTTTGTTACAAGTAGATATTCTTTGGACATTGTAGACTATCGTCTCACTCGCTTAGTACTATGGACTTGAAACAAACAAAGCTGATTGTAGGTAATTGATCTATAAACTTTCAACATGATTTTAAAATAAAAACAGGAGTAAATAATCCCATTACAGCTCACAAAAAATATGAATACATTATAATGCAAAGGGAACAAACATTTCGTTTAGGATGAGCGCTGTCATAGTCTCTGGGTCATTTCTACGTTCATGTCATTAATGGCTTCACGGGGTCCTTCTTAAACTTAAGCTAAGTCAAATAACTTTGTAGCTCTCCCTGCAGAATGACAAATCAAATTGCCAACTTACAGGGCAACTTGCATGTTGGCCAGCCAGTAAAGTCGCCTTAAAGTCTGTAGTTTAAAGTAAAATTACATATAGACTTAGTGTCAATCTGCTTAAAAGCTTATGAACAAAATGACATATAAGCATCCAAATCGAATAGCTTAGAGACCTACAAGTAAAATCACCTATAGATCAACAAGTAAGATTGGCCTAAAAGGACTGAAAGTCAAATGTGTGAAACATTCAGATTCGTTCTTACCTTCTATCACACCCATATTGCATTGGTTACAGTCGAGCTCCCAGATAGACGTGGGGTTACTGTCTTCCAGGCAGTACCCAGGCTTTATAGGTCAAGGTCAAGATGTAGATCTAACACATTCGTGTTGATGAGGATTAGAAGATAAGTTGAAATGTTTTAAATTGTAGAAGGTGGGGGGTGCGGGGTGCATTACTTATCCTACAGGCCTAACATACATTAAATGAACACGTCTTTTTTAGTTGAATGTATCATTTTGAAAAAAAATATCTAATCACACATTTTATTTAATTTCACATTGAATTTGTACATTCTGATGACTTATTCGTGTATGAGTTTCTGCTTTATAGTCAGGGGTCGGCAAAGTGTGGTCGCTTGCAAGGCGTGACACGCGAAACAGTATTTTTAATGCAAATTACCAGCCCATTGTGAGTTTGTGAAACTTAAATACAAATATTAATTTGATACCAACAGTTTGCCGACTCCTCCCTACTCCTGACATCTAACATATCTATATCTTGCTAACATTTGCTTAATAGTCATCTATTTACACAACTATTCTGTGTTTTGTTGTCACGACATTATATCTTCAAATAATTTTGCAATCATAGCTTGAATTCTGGAAGAATAATTGTGTGTCTAATTAGCATGACCCGTGTATATAGTCATTACTGCATTGTAGCTCACATATTTAAATTGACATCCCTTTCTTTCTCTCTCTCTCTCTCTCTCTCTCCCTCTATCTTTCTCTCTCACTCTCTCTGTATATATGTATCGTTTATAACATAAATATTATTTTTTTCATTATGCAAAATGGATCTATATATATTGTAATAATATAAGAGACAAGGCCAACTCAACGAGACAGATATTTATTGACAAGACATCACAGGACACAAGATAACATCTCCATTACACTACAGTGTCTTTAATTCCACCTCTAGACTTAGGCGGAAGTCGTTACTCTCTTGTAAACATCTTGTTATAGTCCGTTCACTAGAGGTGCGCTAGCCAGACTTGAGGTGCGCATGGCGAGGTCGTAACATTGCCCCCGTCTTAACACTTTTCGTCCCGAAAAGAAAAACACTGCAGCTGAGGTTTGACAGTTCAGGTGGAGGTCGATCAGTGGGAGCCACAGGCGGCAGGGTGCCTGTTGCCCACGAATCTATCTGCACAGTTTTCCGCAGCCGTCGCTTTCTCTTTCTCCAGTTGACCAGGCTGTTGTTGAGACGATGACGTGGCCGTTTGACACTCAACGAGATAGTGTCGAGCACTGTTTTCCTCAGCACAGCCGTTGATCGGGCACGCCGTTTCAGCAGACCCTGCCGACAGACGTCTCTCGTGGGGACTGCAGGTTCAACTTCAGCCACGTTGCAAACCAAGTTCAATGCGCCGCAGTCATCCTCGACCAACAGTCTCACGTCCAGGAGATAGGCCTCTTCACGTTGAATTGGAAGATGTCTTCCTCTTGACAGCTCCGATGTAGTGTGGGTTGACTGACATTCATTTATGCCAATGTCAATGATGATGGCAGAGGTACACATGTCCTCTTGATGGTTTTCTTGGCATCCACATTCCCCGTGTAAGGCGCCACACTTACAGTTCATGCTCAAGTTCTGGATGCAGTTGTCGAGCCTCACATTTTCTTCATGAGCACCGGCAGATAGGCAGAGGTCTTTAAGGTCTACAGCAATAGGCTTAGACGCAGACCAAACGTTGTCTTGATCTGTCCGGCTCATACAGGTACTGGTAACAGGTGCAACAGGAACAAACGCATCGGGCACATAACAGACGTCAGTTTCTTCATTTCGCTCTTTCCGTTCAAGATCGTCGCAGCAATCGTTGTCACCTTCCTCGTCTTTAAAGTCACAACCACAAGACTTGCCCACAACACAGACACAGACGGCGCTCAAATCCCCAGAGTCTCCGTCACCACTGTTTGTGCAACCACAGTCCTGACCATGCAACTTCTTCCCCAACGAGTCCACAGGCAACTGCTCCTTCATCAACAAGTTTATTCCTCCTTTTACTTGCGACTCAATTTGATCAATTTGGTCTATTTGGCCTTCTACTTGTGATACCATCTCATCTACCTTGTTCCCCATCCTGTTAATTTTATCACACAGTGCACCAACACCCTCATGCATTTTGCCAATGAGCTCATAAATATCCGGTTCTATTTCAAACAAGTAAGCATCCGGATCTTCTTCTTCATCTACCAAGGCATGCCGGAGACGAGCTGTAAGCACCTCCTTGGTACCAGCACTTAGCAGATATCGGTTACGGAGCTCCTTTCTAAGCTCTTTAACTGAGAGTTGGTCTAATAGTTTGAACAATGCCATTGTGATCATGTCCTACCTCCTCTCGTTGAGTTGCCTATAAAATCCCACTTCTGACACCATTGTAATAATATAAGAGACAAGGCCAACTCAACGAGACAGATATTTATTGACAAGACATCACAGGACACAAGATAACATCTCCATTACACTACAGTGTCTTTAATTCCACCTCTAGACTTAGGCGGAAGTCGTTACTCTCTTGTAAACATCTTGTTATAGTCCGTTCACTAGAGGTGCGCTAGCCAGACTTGAGGTGCGCATGGCGAGGTCGTAACAATATAATTCGTTTTTGGATATTAAAAGTTTTTTTTTGTGTGTATTTTTTAGTATATTGATGAAAGTATTGAATCAATAATAAATAGTAAATATAGCACTGCAGTGATAGGTCCACCTAGCCAGGTTAGGAGAGGTACTTCCTTGTTAGCTCCAAGTTGCCTCTTGTACAATATTTATATTCTAGCGTTTCCAAAAGAAACTAAAATCTCTAGATCTAGACTAGATTCTACCTTTAAAAATGTCAACATTTCTGAATTAAGAGGGGGCGATCTACAACAGCACTTGTACTGCCATATTTTACAGATAACTAATTCAAGAATTAATTTTTGTATGACCTAACCAACGTAGAAACATATTGGCAGTGGCCTAATAGGCCTACAAACTTCAACGGTGTTTATTGTCCTGAACCAGTGAATAGGAATCTATTTTAGACAACTTTTTTTTGGGTCATGTGATTGTTGAATCTTTACTTCATCTCTTTATATCTGCGACTGTGAAAGTGTGTGGCACATTAAATTATTATCTTCTGAAAGAAAAAGAAAAGAGTTGTTTTTTTCATTAAAAAAAATAAATAAGAGAGACAATTGAAGAAAACAAAAGAGACTGAGATATGGAATAAGAGAGGGTGAAAAAAACGAAAGCGGAAAAAAGAGAGAGAGGAAAGAGAGAAACAAAAAGAGGAAGAGAAAAAGAAAGAAAAAGAGGAAGAGAGAGAAAGAAAAAGAAAAAAAAAGAAAAGGAAGAAGAGAGTGAGAAAGAAAAAGAGAAAAGAAAGAAAGAGGAAGAGAGAGAGAGAGGGGAAAGAAAGAAAGAGGAAGAGAGAGAGAACGAGGAAAAGAGAGAGAGAACAAGGAAGAGAAAGAGCGAAAAGCGTTATCGGCGAGAAAAAAAGAAACCATTCCCTACCGGCTGTAGTTCGCCTGCCTCTCGAGCGCGGGAAATCTCTGGTATAAATATCGCCTTCCGAACAGACGACCAATCATCGACTTGGGAGGTTCTTTTCTTCTTTTTATAGACCTTTCAAAACTTTAGCAGCCAAAGAGTTCACTTGAACCTCGAAGCAGAAATTAACTTCTACAACAAAAGTTAGCTTTATACATTTACGCTTTAGGCTAAAAATTAGAGGTTAGAGGTCGAATAAAAGTATACTTCAGACACTTTCTAAAGGACAAAAAAAAAAAAGAAAACACAATTTTAAAGATCAATTCTTAAAGAGGAGCACCTGAGTGACCATCCGAGGACCTTTGCTAACAGGTAAGAACGTCTCCGTTAACTGTTTACTTAACAATGTGTTCATTCGTTGAAAACTGCGATGGTCGTCCTATTTCTGAAATAGTATAAAGTCTTCCCCTTCATCATCAGCTATCCCTTGTCTGTTGGGGTCTGTGAGTCTGTGAGTCTGTTTCTACACAAGATTAATAAACTGTCTTTCTCCATTCCTCTCTGTCTTTTGCCTTGGATAGAACATTTTTCAACGGCAGGCCCGTCCATTCTTTTATATTGTGTTTCCATCGCTATCTCCGTCGGCCTATTCTACTTTTACCTGAAACTCTTCCTTGAAGGAAGGTCTTTGCAAGCTCTGAAAGTCTAGTTTAATAGTAAATTCTAGTAGATCTAGGCTTATATTCTATACAATCGCTTAACCTGGATATTTTTTTAAATCTTATAGTGTTCAATTATTAAGAGAAAAATAATCGCTCCATACATTGTATAAAGGAAATGTTTCAAATGAGGTATTACCTTTTTTTAAAAAGTATTTTTCTGTTTTTCTTGTAAATTAATTTATTCTAAACTTGTAAAAAAAAAAAAATTAACATGGAATGAAAATGTGATATAATACTGTTTCTGATGCATTTCAAATCAACATATAAACATCCTGGCTATTTTTTTTCCCCCTACAATTTAATTATAGATCTAAATAGAAGAATCTGAGGATATGCATTTACTAACACATATTTAGGGATGCGTTCTGCACTTGTAGGGAAAGTAGTCCCCATGACTGGGTTTTATAGTATTTCCAATCATCCCATTTCTAAAATTGCCCCCTTCCTGTTCTAGATAAATGAAGAAAGAAGAATACAAATGTGGTCATTAATAATCTACATTTAAAATTATTTGAAGATAGGTGAATTTAAATTTTAAAAAATGTCATTGCACGATACATGAGATAATATATGATCCAATTTTTCATACAACTTTTAGTTTTTGAGATCCTAACGTGACAGACAAAAAGACAGCGAAATAATTATAAGAAGAATAGTAAATATTAGTATAGTTTTATCTGAACAATGATAATAACGCATTACCTAAATGGCCTTTGAAAAAAGGTGATTTTTAGCGGCCCCCGTAAGGGGAAAAGCCGCTATTAGGTTTGTGCAAAATGTCCGTCTGTCCGTCTGTCACACTCAGGGCGCCGAAACTAGAAGAGATACGAAAAATTTTATTTCACCATTAAATGCGGCTTGAAAAGTTTAGGCTCAACGGCTACTTTTAGTTTTCTAAAAGCAAACCGTTTAATTTTTAAAATTAATTATGCAAGCGATTTTTTAATAACAAAACACCAATTCTAAAACAATTACGTAAATGTAAGGGAGGAAATGTTACTATAAGAAATGCTTCTGGCATGTAGATATCACGCACATTTTGTAAAAATGAACTTCTATCCGTCTGTCCGTCTGTCACAATCAGGGCGCCAAAACTAGAAGAGATACGAAAAATATTATTTCACCATTAAATGCGGCTTAAAAAGTTTAGGTGCAACGGCTACTTTTAGTTTTCTAAAAGCAAACCGTTTAACTTATAAAATTAATTATGCAAGCGATTTTTTAATAACAAAACACCAATTCTAAAACAATTACGTAAATGTAAGGGAGGAAATGTTACTATAAGAAATGCCCTTAGAATGTAGATGTCATGCACATTTTTTAAAATGAACTTTTAGCAGCGGCTTTCGTGTACTAGCGTAATGTCCGGCAATGACATGATTCTAAACTAATTTTTTAAACTTTTTAAAAAATCAGATTTAAAAAAAAATTGTTTAGTGCCCCCATTAGAATGAAAGAAGCATATTTTTGTGCGTTTTGTCTGTTGGTTGGTCTGTCCGTCACGGTTAGATAAAAAAAAACTAAAGGCTTTTGAAAATATGATTTAACCTTTACTGTTCTTTCAGAAATATTGCGATAGTTTAAGAGAGCATGCAGGAATTGAGCCAGGGACCAACGATAAATCCGAACTACTGTCTAGTGCGCAAACATCAAGATAAGACAGGTTTATACCCTGCTCGCCATCCTCCGTTGTCCAGCGAGAAGTTAATTATTTTCAACTTAAAAACATCTTGCGAATAGGCGGATCTGACAGGGATCCGACTCCAACGGGGGCCGCCTCTGAGTTTGTTTATCACACAAACTCTCTTTGTAATCTTGTTTAATTTTTTTTCGCTTTTTTTTGAGAAGAGCGAGTTAAATGTACAATGTAAAACAGTGTCTCTCTACTCGCAAGCTAATAGGCTCAACAAAATACGAAATCAATTATTCCAGATTCTTTTGTATTTCTTCCTATTGAAATCTTTAATGGTCACTTTTCAAATCAAAGTGGTAGCTTGATGGTATAAGCTCTTCGGAATTTCATCACTGAAGTCTGGAGTTCGAACCTTGTTTCCACCATAATCTCCTGCAGTCTTGCAGAAGGTTTGGCCCAGAACGAGCGACAGATACAATAAAAAAAAACCCAAAGTTTATATCAAAGCAAAGGAAATCTAGAGTTACTCTTATACCATCAAGATAGTAGAGAATAAAACACAGGAAACACGATATTATAAGAGCTAAACAATTATAAATATTTCACAAAAACAGTGGCGTAGATATGGATATGGGGACCGGGAGGGGGAATTGACCTCTTTAGGAGCTCCTGCATTTTGACATTCAACATCATAACATGAGTTAATGGTGTCATATTTAATGTTTATAAACTTGATGCTGTTCATTAGATGGGTTGAATTTTTGGTTTGATGGGCAGAAGGCGATAAAAGAATATCCATATCGCGGGGCCCCTTTCACGTGCTGGCCCCGCTCGCTTCCCCCAAAGGCCACCTCGGATTTAAAGATGCTGACAAATGTACACCTCACTAATTTGGATATTGTGTGCGGTGAACAAGAGCTGGTTAATTTTTTTTTTCATTTTTTTTTCACAACAGCAATAAAGCGAGTAAGATTTGTTTCTAATGTATATTTTATGTATTTTTCTAAGTTTGATTTTGAGTACTTAAGCAAAAAATACAATAACATTTCTCAAAAAAACGTAAGTCACAAACATACAGACCCCCATTAATCCAAGGGACAATATTTGAATATTGAAAAAGTACAATTTAACTTGAGTAGTCATTTCTCTACCAACGCTATTCTAGTCGAATTTCTCGTCAGAGAAGTCCAATTGTTCCCGAGTTTACGTTCATACTGTGCATGTCTTTCCCGTAATCGTCTCCCAATGCAGAGTCTGTACCAATTACTTCTAAGCTGACCATAGGTCACATGTTTGAAATCACATTTCTTAGATTCATTAAGTAAACAAATTCTATCGCAATTATATGTCACCAGATTTAAATGGCACTTCGTTGTCTTTAAAAAAAAACTAGTCTTCTTTTAAAGTCTGTTGCCACCAGACTATAGTGAGTCTGACTAATGATCCCTAGTTGCTGTTCCCCGGCTTCTGATCGATTTTCATTAGTCATTTGTATGCTTTTACAGGCAACACAAAATGAATTATGCAACAGGTACATAGATCATTTGAAGGACAACAGACACCTGCATTAATATTACACTGACGTCAGTTTGTTTTTAAACATCTTTGTATGAAAACACTTAGCGTGGTAACTTTCCTTGTCCTTTGGAGTCCCAGTGGAGCATAGGAACGTAACTGTAACTATCCATTGGATTCTACCTTGCCTCCATGCCCATCGAACTGTCTTTGCCTCTGGTTCTCTAAATCTCCTCCATCCTACTGTCTT
>JADKLZ010039554.1:6838-19774 GCA_021533235.1 Biomphalaria straminea
CTTTGAAGGTAGCTTGAGTAAAAGGTATCATATGCTACAGTGCAAGTGATCTTGGAAGATGCTTCTTTTGAATAAAGATCTCATGACCGTGACAGACATTCCTATGGTGATTTAACAGAAGGCAGGAGATCCGCTTGTCTTCCACTTCTAAGGTACACTGGTGTATGCAAACGCGACATAAAGCTCTTCAAAGTCGGCACTAACAGCTGGGAAAAAGTGGCACTGGATAGATCCATAAGAAAAGTAACCTTTAAAAGAAAGTCCTCGATTGCAGATGCCAAGTAGAAATAATGGTGAAAAAACAAAGGATTGGCCTCTTTACTCACACAAGAAGTTAAAAGGAATAAAATCATTTAAAGTTTAAAATCATTTAAAAAAAATGTTTTCTCTTCATGAAATTGTGTATCGAAAAATGCCGGGTACTTGAAATAAGCTAGTACTAAAAAAACAACACAGATCTTGGGTAAAATACTCATCAAATAAAGTACTGTAAATGTGCACTTTCCCGCGCTATTTTTAACTCTTTTTCTTTTTATAGCCTCTATCTGGTTTGATCTCAACCACCCGTATTTTTGTGCATAATTTTTTTCTCTATCAGGCACACTTATTATTATATCATAATAATGTCAGTTTAATTTATAAAGAGAACTGAAAAATGCAAAGTTATATAGGAAAAAAAGCCACTTCCGGCCCAATAGTTTTGAAAAACGATACGAAACGAAATAGCAGCAACAAACCCTATTACAAATTAATGAAATAATTTCTTTATGACGTGCACTTATTTATAATTGTATTTCCTAGTCACATTCCACACAGGTGACAATTTTCTGTATTTAAACTTGATAACTAACAGGCTGTTTCCAGAAATAGTTATATTATTGCAAATGAAAGAAGAAGGTGCAACACAGTCGAATGAGAACATGACGTTTGATCCAGATTTGTGTAATTAAAAAGAAATGTTTCCCTGTTTAATTATTTCTGTTTCCAATACATCTTTAATTTAGACTTGCTTTAGATTCCTGGCAAGTGCAAATGGGATGTGAAGTAGATTTCGAAAGAAGGAGGAAATGTTGTCTACCTACATGAGTAAATGTTTTTTCACAGAAATTATCATTTTATCTGTTTGACATTTTCCTTATAGAGAGCAGATAAAGTTGGAAGTATTTAAAGATTATTTTCATTACAAATGACATACTGTTGTTTTTTTTTTGTTTTATTTATTCCTGCTTAAACAAATGGAGCCTGCAGAGGAAACAGTGGTGCATAACTTACAGGAGTGTCCAATAGCTGCGGGGAGACAACTGAAGGGTCACTTGAACTGCATGAGAGGAAATATGAGGAACTGCGCTCAACAAAAGTTTCTTACCAGAACACTACGGGAGGCCCATGATCTCCTTCCATGCTACAATTTGGAGTTCATCCAAGGTTCATGTTGTCAGATTCATTATGGATTTCTAAACAAATTTTATGAATTAAATTCAAATTTATAGATGTCTTCTTCAACCTTTAATAAAACGTACATTAATTAGTTCATATATTACAGATTTTTCACTTTTATTAATTTAAGTGGATTTTGGTTTTGTAATTTAAAGCCTAATAATACACTAACTTAATTGTTGAGAATGATTCTTTAGTTCTAAGTAACTATTCTTATCCATTTTTCTGCATTAATAATAAGTAAGCATTTAAAAGAAATGAATGAGAAATAACACACCACCATCAGTTTCATAACGGAGGAATTCATTTGAAAACATGCAATAGAAATATTCCAACTTTTAAAAAGCAAAGCTTATTTAAGGGAAGAAACCACTAAGTACTGCCATTTATCTGAGAATGAAAGGGTTTATCTCTTTTCTGCTATAATAAAACATAATAAATTAATTAGTACTAGATTAACTAATAGGTGAATTTTTTGGTTTATCAACTGAATAATTATGCAAAATTTCAGCTTGATCCAAGAATTGAATGTGAGAGAAAAAGCATGTCAAAATGTAATAAGGGGACTAAAATCATGTATAGATTCATATCTTTCAATAAGTAGCATTTAATCCCTTATTTTAATATCAATCTAAATAATTAATCAGCAATACTTGGTTAACTAACAGTTTAATTTTTTTTATTGATTCATGTCTTGTCAGGTTCAATGAATAATTGTGCAAAGTTTTAACTTTTTTTTTTTTTAAAATTTATTATAGCTTTTATATAGCGCTACTTTCATGCTTATAGCATGCTCAAAGCGCTTTGGTCCAATCTCATGTGTGGACCGGTGGGGGGGAGGGGGTATCTAGGAATTGGTTTCCCGTGCTGCCTTTGGGCGCTCAGTAAACACAACTCTGCCCGAGTCGGGTGTCGAACCTCGAGCCCCCTTCTAGGTAGCCAAGCCAAGCCAAGCTCAAGCCGCACTTAGCCTCTCGACCACGCTTCCCACCACTTGATCTGAGACTGGGAAATGGGAGAAAAAACATGTTCAACGGACAGAGAGCAAGTTGATTCTAGGACAGAGAGCATGTTGATTCTAGGACAGAGAGCAAGTTGATTCTAGGACAGAGAGCATGTTGATTCTAGGACAGAGAGCATGTTAATTCTAGGACAGAGAGCGAGTTGATTCTAGGACAGAGAGCATGTTGATTCTAGGACAGAGAGCAAGTTGATTCTAGGACAGAGAGCAAGTTGATTCTAGGACAGAGAGCATGTTGATTCTAGGACAGAGAGCATGTTGATTCTAGGACAGAGAGCATGTTGATTCTAGGACAGAGAGCAAGTTCATTCTAGGACAGAGAGCAAGTTCATTCTAGGACAGAGAGCATGTTGATTCTAGGACAGAGAGCAAGTTGATTCTAGGACAGAGAGCATGTTGATTCTAGGACAGAGAGCGAGTTGATTCTAGGACAGAGAGCGAGTTGATTCTAGGACAGAGAGCGAGTTGATTCTAGGACAGAGAGCAAGTTCATTCTAGGACAGAGAGCATGTTGATTCTAAGTTTGCAAAAAAAAAAAAAAAAAAGAAAGAAGCAAACTCATTGCCATCTATGTCTGAGTAAACTAAGCCCTGCAGACCACATCTATCCCAAGACACAGCCCCCTACAGCTTCAGCCCACAATGGCTCATAAAACCATAAAGGATCAAATCTTCTAGACCAGATGAATGTTTGAAAATGATACATCGCATGACAAGTGTCAGACACGGCGCCCAAGCTGATTATGGTGGGCATTACTGATGTAAACTTTGATATCAATGTCTATGTATTTTACTTGTTTTGTGACCTCGTAATAATAGGCTTGTCTTCGAGTCCGAAGATCAGTGAGGAATACAGTGTTTCCCGTGGCTGTGCAGTCCCAGCTGTGACCTACATATTTTGCCACATCCAGGGCAAGCAAAACCATTGTCCGCAGGTGGTCGGTTTAGATTTTCTTTTCGTCGTCTGCGTTTGTCCTCGGCGGCAGATTTTCTTTTGGTCTCAAATGTGTATCCCGCGGCCTTTGTGAGTGACCTCCAGCTGTCTCGTTCCGACGCCGCATGCAGCCAGGTGCTCTCCTCTATGTCAGCCAAGGAAAGTTGACGCCTAAGTTGGTCTTTGAAGCGTTTCCGTGGGGCGCCTCTGTTACATCGACCACCTTTTAGCTCACCAAAAAAGACTGCCTTTGGCATACGTTCGTCTCCCATACGGGATACGTGCCCTGCCCAGCGTAGCTGTCGGATCATAAGAAGTCCCTCTATACTGTATATACCGGCGTTCGCAAGGACATCGCTGTTTGTGGTGCGGTCTTGCCATCGTATGTCCATGATGGAGCGCAAGCACCTTTGGTGAAAGCGCTCAAGGAGTCTTAGCTGTTTTCTATATAGTGTCCATGTCTCAGAGCCATATAGAAGGGTTGAGAGAACCACCGCCTGGTAGACATTTATTTTTGTAGGTAGGCGGAGCGATTTGTTCTTCCAAACTCTCGCCTGAAGGCGTCCAAAAGCACTGCTGGCCCTGGCCAGACGGTTATCAACCTCCCTTGAAAGTGAGGCGTCATTTGACACTATGCTACCAAGATATGTGAAGTGAGTCAAAGATCAGGGAACTATAGAAATAATTGTGACCTTGTAATGACACTGTTAATGGATGCCTTAGTACATTTTTTATTTGTTTATAAACAGTCGAAAATAAATTACATGAAGGAATACAAGCACCATCAGATATTGTTGTCTTTACAGACTCACAATCCACTCTTCAAGCACTTAACAGCAGCACCACAAAAAGCCCAAGATAGTTGACAACACTAAAAATGATAATACACCAGATGATGACCAATTTAAACATCAACATCATATTACAGTGGATCCCTGGACACATTGGTGTCATGGGAAATGAAAGGGCAGATAAGCTCTCAAAGGCAGGATCATCTATGGAACAACCAGATAGACCTGTCAACTACCTCACCCTAAGGTCAATGCTGGTCGACAGCTACGGAGAGGAGTGGCTTAACCAGTGGGCTGCGGGGGGCGCGGGCAGAGCCATGTGCAGAGAGATGAACATGCCTAGCAGGCTGGACGGTATTGACTTCCTCCCCCGCGGGGGGCGGTGTACAGTCTTCCAGCTGGGAGCAGGACATACACCACATTTAAATTATCATCTCGGTAGGATAAATCCCACACAGCTCCCACTTTGTAGACACTGCTCCCACCCTTGTGAAACTGTGAACCATATCCTTTTTGAATGCCCCCTCCTAATCCACCTTAGGCAGACCCTACTACCACTACAGCCCAACATAACCAACACCCTTTATGGCAGTGCTGAGCAACTGAAAAAAACAGCACAGTATTTTTCCTTGGCACAGTCTGCAAAAGAGCTGACAGCTCAGCAGTAAAAAGCTGGTTAGAAGAAGAAGAAGAAGAAGAATAAATATACAATAAATCTTTTTTTTTTTTTTTACCAACATCAAAAATATGCTATCAATCAAATATCTGCATTTTATTTTCCAAAAGAAAATATTTTATAAAATTAATTCAAAATTTTTAAGTTTTCAAAATATTTCACTGTAAGAGCCTCCAGCAGAAGTGGTATTTGTAGTCTGGTTATCTCCCTCTTCCTCCTGTGATACTTCCACTTCACTCTCATCACTCACATCACCGATGTCTTCATCTCCTTCTTCTGCTTCATTCGGGTCGGTCTCCTCTTCGTTTCCATCCCCATCACCGCTGGGTGCGACCTTGTCCTTCACAGGCTCCTGGGTTGAAATTTCATCTCCCTGTAGAAATGAAAGTTTTCTCAATAAAAAAGTTTAAAAGGTACGGCGTGTTTATGTTAAGTTTCTATACAGAAGAATAACTAATAATAAATATAAGAGAGATAATTAAAAAGTAAGTAGTAAAGTGTCCCCTTCAGACCTTGCGATCTATGGGGCAGATGATGCTAAGGTCATTTTTTTCTTTGGCCAACGGTTAACGAGCAGAGTGTTATGTGGCCAGCACAACGACCAACCGCCTTTACTTTCCCCAACTGAAGTCAAGTACCCATTAGAGTTCGGTGGACTCAGGGGCGCCCTAAAAATCCCGAAATTAAAAATCCCAGTCTTCACCGGGATTCGAACCCAGGACCTCAGGTTCGGAAGCAGAGTGCTTAACCATTCGATCACCGCGCCCCCAGAGAGATAATTAGAAATGATAAAATGTTTTGCTTTAGTTTCACTTGAGATTTTGAATTTAAAAAAAACATGAATAGAAGAGACAAGCTCCAAAGACATAAGGTTCAAGCTTCACGTTAAGTCTACTTTAGGGAGTCCATTAGTGAATTTGAATTATAAAATGAATTATTGATATAGAGTGTCTGCTCAACCTTTTCACGATCACTTCAAAAAGGATTAGATTATTCTATTTCACAAAGAGGGTATTTGCCAATCGTAACAATTGTAGCACATAATAACAAAATTTATATTTAGGCTATAAATAATGTGGGCGCAAACAAGTATTTAAGTTTTATTTTAAAAGTTTAGAATTATCATAAGCTCTTTTAATTGTAAAGTTAACTTACTTTTAAGTTTCTGTTTTTAAGATTGCCAACCCAGAATGCATCTTGGCAATTATTCAGGATCAGCATGGCTTTCACCCTGAAAATGAGTGTCTCTAAGGCACGTTTTAAAGTTGGCACTTGATTGGTCAGAGACATATCTTTGACATTCTGGTGAGAAATAAATAACACATTAAACCCATTTACTGTTTAAATTTAAACTCTTAACGAGAATTAAGAAAATTAAAACAAAACAAAAAACAAAACAACTGGAACAGGCTATTGTCACTTGACTTGAGCTGAGTTGTGTTTGCTGAGCACCTAAAGGCAGCATAGAAGCCCTCTCCCTCCGAACATCAAAAAAAAATACATTGGACCATAGCAAACTGAGCATGCCATAAGCATGAATGTTGTGATATACAAAAGGAAGAGAACAAAAAAAAAAGGTTACTAGTAGAAAAAAAAGTCCATCTTGTCAATTTTTACATCTGCTCATTAACAAAAGAAGGTCAATAATGCTAACTTTGTTATTATACTGCTAACAAAGCTTAGTTCCACGAAAGTATGGAAGTAGTTTTAATTAACATTACCAATCTTCTTCTAGCCAGCCTTTTATAGTGCTGTTCTCCTAAGCTGTTACAAATGACATACCATGTTTGTTATATTGTTCTAATAGGGTCTTTCTCAGGTGATTTCAAAGAATTGACAATTTTATAAGGACGGGCACAGTGTCTATAGTGGTTTGTGTGTGTATATAGGGTTTATTTTGTGGAGGTGAAAATTTAAAGATGAGTGTAGTTGTTCTGGAATGGTTACTATAAAATGTGTAATATTACTTTTTTTTTTGTATAATACAAATTTTCCTCACAAATGGAGCTATTTAAATATTTTTATTACATTTTTTTTTAGCTAAATGTAATATTCTAGGATTAAAGACACAATTCTTATCCTATATGCTTAGATACATTTTTTTTAGAAGTGCTTCTTCTTCTTTAGAGAATGGAATGGATTACCTGAATCTGCCAAGAAAACAAAAAACTAGGCAAATTTTAAGTCACTGATTAACATGCACGACTAGATTGATATATAGGATGTAATTATCTTTTCCTTTGAAGTAATGACTGCATTTTATAAAATCAGCAGATACAGAATTCAGTGATGAGAAAAAAAAAGTCTTAGCTGGTGAAACTAGAAGCACTAAAAATAATTGCTTTTTAACTCATTTGTTCTCACCTTGGAGTGCCCACAAAGGTGTTGCAACATTCTAGTGCTTTGCTGTAGAGTACGCAACAGCTTCTCCACATCAGTGTGCCGACGGCGGAAGATGACATCCAGAAGTGGCATGCACTGCCGCAAGAAACACTCCAAGAACTGCCTGCCATACTTGAGAGCAGCAGCCAAGTTGCTTCTGGCGCTGAACACTTTGGTTAGGCTGGTGGCTACCTGCAAGACTTTGACAGCTATGGACCATCTAGCAAGCCGATCATCTTGAACATCTGAAGAATCTGTTTTCCTGCCAGCTGGTATTTTCTTGACAATGTTGATAAGTTCAGAGAGTATTACTTTGTAATAAACTGGGAAGGAGTGCCTAATGGAGATATAAAAAACATTTTACAAATTTCCTCAATTTGTTAAGTTGAAAATAGTAAAGTAAAAGTAAAGTTCCCTTTTTAGACCTTGTTCTATAGGGCAGATGATGTAAAGTTCATCTGTTTTTATGGCCTAGGGTTAATGAGTGTCTTCTTTGATCAGCAAAATGATCAACTGTCTTTACTTTTCCCCAACTAATGTTAGGTACCCATTAGAGCTGGGTTGACTCAGAGATGCCCAAAGATCCCAAAATTAAAAATCCCAGTTGCCACCAGGATTAGAAGTAGGGACCACCGGTTTGAAAGCCAAGCGCTTTACCGCACTGCCAATGTGCCCCATAAGTAGAAAATAAGTAAAAGGAAAAAAAATTTTTAAGTTATCAAAGAAGCATATTAATTATATAAGATCTATATATCTAAGATTGTTGTGTTAAATATGTTAACTGCATTAACCTGTGCAATGATCCAAATTCTTCAAGACATTCATCTTTTTCCAATCTGATCATTTCTGCTAGTCCAGAAACTGATAACACTTCCAGAGCTTCAAGGGACTGGTCACTGTATTCAATGAAACACTTGATGACCACCTGCAGGTTCTCGTTATGCTTAGCACCCTTCAGCCTCTGTCCATCAGGACCCACCCAGTCACGATTTAACAGCATCTTTGCAAGTGACACTAGAAACAGACCAAAAGATTTGTTTAACAACTATGATGGAAAATGTGGCTTGCAAGAGTTGAAACACACAAATGGCCTATTGATAACATTCATCTGTTGAATGAATGGCTGTTTGGTTGTGTGGTACATGCTTTGGACTGTCATCACAAAGGAGTCAGTTTGAGCCCTACCCATTTCCATCCTCTGCCATTCTATAGGAGGTTAGGCTAGGATATTTTGAATTGCATTTCATAAGAAACCCCAGAAACATATCTTATATTAAAGACATTTTCTTATTGTTGGAGTTCAGGGTTTCGCACATATTTTGAATGGAAATGACATCAGAACACAAATAAAAAGCATGTTCACATGACTGATGTACCGGAAGCTCAAGATTGGAACAAGTGAAATCTGCCCATGTGGTGTGTCTCCAGAGAATGCCAACCATGTCCTCCAAGACTGCGCTCATTACCAAGAGGCCCGCATAAGACACTAGCCCCAAAACATCCCAATAGAAAGAAAACTATATGGAGAGCTCCCTGATTTGGAAACCACTGCGCAGTTCATCTCATGTATTGGTCTAGTCATCTGAACGCTCTAAGCTTTTAATAAAAGGTTTACAGTCTTATTACAATGAATGCCAGTATAAAGCAGTTTGTGGAATTATTTATTTTTTGAAAATTTAAAGATTATTTATCAATTTAACTAATTGTGCACACACATGCAACAAATGAAGAAATATCAAGGCAGCACTGACCCAGTTTGTCATTGACATCATCCCGTTGACATTTATCTGCCAACAACATCAGCAGCTTGATGAGAGTCGCTCCAGTCTCCAAACCAGGGCAAGCTTCAACCATCACACCAAAATATTGAAACACAAGACTAGAATAGATGGAGAATGAAAGAAAAAAAGATAATTATACAAAAGCCCATTATTATGCATCTACATTAAGTATTGAAACAAATAAATGCTATTTAAGGAAGTTTAAAATCATTTTGTTTTCTCTGCTTTATTAAGTTGATACATCAGTTTTGTAATTTATATATATATATTGGTTCATTCAAATAAAGGAAAAAAAAATTTTTTTTTAATTTTAAAAAAATTAAAGAAATTAACTAAGAAAAAGAAACCATTTTGAATTTATAGGTAAAAAAAATAAATAATTTTTACTCACAAAAAAAAAAACAAAAAATAAAAAAAAAAAAAAAAAAGATTTTTGACAATTTAGAGATTTTAAAAATGAAAGCAAAAAAAATTACCCAAATGAATCTTGAAGTGATACAAAGGAATTCTTATTCTGAGATGAACTGATTCGTTTGACCATGACCTTCAGACACTCTTCCAGAAGTGACTTGTTACATTCACTTTGGAACCCACTCCAAGAAAACAAGCAGTGGATGCACTGAATCAGCAAATGGAAGCAGCTGGCCATATTGACAGACTTGGCTGACCACCTGTTTGGTCCATCAAGCAGGCCGTCATTATTTGAGATTTGAGTCTTGAAGAACGTGTACGCCTCCTCAAGGTGATCGCACAAGCAAGGAAGCAGCTTGGCCATTTCTTCTGCAATCTCTTTGGGCGTGTGCTGATCCAGCATGGCAAACCCCACATTTTTAGCAGAGCTTTTATGCAGGAAAGACCGCCGCTTGGTCGCTGTGGCAATCAACGAGTGATTCAGCTTTAGGGACAGATCTTCCAACAAAAAAACAAGCTCCGGCAAACCTATCTGAAGTTCTTCTGTACTTTTTGTGTTCATTTCAGAATCGAGAGCTGCCCTTGTGATGACTCCAGCTTGAAGTATGGCAAACACTTTGAAGTTGAGCTCACGGAAAAAAGGTCGATATGCCGACATATCTATTGGCTTTTTGGTTTTAGCAAGCAGAGTTGTGTCCTGAGACTTGTCCAAAATGTCGCTGAATGTCGTGTCGTTAACATTACTGACATCCTCATTGGGACACTTTTTCCCCTTTTTGGTTTTCTTTTTCCCTTTCTTCTTAGGGTCTGCTGTAGAGGTGCTTGGGGCTGCAGTTGAAGGGACCACAATGGGGGAGGCAACTTCGTCAAATATAGCCAGCGGTGGCTGGAAGTTGGTATGATGAGACAAACAAGTTTCAAGAAGCAAAACCAGTTCAGTGACGTGCTTCAAGCGCATTATGACCTAGATAGACAATGATTTTTTTTTGTTAGCTATTGTTAAAAATATGACACTGTATTTTAAGTAACTTATGTAAAAGTGTAGTGAGATTTGAACTAGTTTCTTCTTTTTCTTTACGAAATCTGTGCATTTTTTCCTACACTTTATCCGGAGCTTTATTACGTGAATTGATATTATAGACTGTTAAGAAAGCCTTGGGTTGTGTCAACACTTTCTGACTTAGCCATAATGTTCTGTCAAGGGCTTATAAAGAATGGTTACAATATAATAAATGGGCAAATTTTGGCATAATCGATTAAATAGTTTATGAAAGAAATAGGATAACTGAGTGGATAATTGGACCAAAGAACCTGAGCATGATATAAGCATGAAAGACTTGCTATTCTTAAGCAATAGCTAAAATGATATCAATAAATAATATTGCAGTAACTCTAATGGCCCAGCGATAGCGTTAATGTATGTGCGACTTATTGACAAATGTGACTCAAGCAAAACACACAGATCAACGGCTGTCATGGACAAGAGACAGTACAGCAAATATGACCCGTTTTATGGTCATGTGATTGAAAGACTTCACCAGAGACAGTGTGTAAGAAAGGGAGTTCAGTCCAGGGCAGCAAGGACGGTGCGGCACGATGTGAGTCCTCGAGAATGTAGGAGTCCAGTGAGACTAGAAGAGGCAGTTCTGTTAAGTACAAGAAGCATTTTAAGCTAATGTCTACAATTGTATTGTATTGGCTGTCATGTATTTTGTGGTTAAACCAGCACATTATTATTTGAAACTCTTGTTGTCAAGTTCTTGAGTTAGATATCTTGTGTTGAGGAGGTTTTATAGAAGGCCCGATAGAGACAATCGTAATACTATACAAAAATGTTTTTATGACCTCAATCTTACTTTGGCTTTCATTTCAGGGTTGGACATTGGGGCGAAGCTGTTGATCACTTCCCTGAACCAGTTGATGCAGTAGAAGATGGCAGAGCAGACAATGTCTTTCTCCTTGGCAGACATGGTCTTCACCTCCTCACAGACTTCTGGCTTCACCATCAGCACTGGGCAGCCCAGCAGCGCATCAATGTTATCCAGGTTATTGTCCGAGGTTTTCAACTCACAGACAGTCACCAGATGAAACAGTGGGGACAGGCAAAGCAGACTTTTACTGGAACTGCGGAAACGAAATAATGACAAGGAAAAATATAACAACACTAGTTGACCGGCGGCATAGCATATGCCGCTATTTACCAGGGCCGGCGACCGCAGTGGGGCCCGCATTTCATAGGACACGCAATTTTATAGGACCCGCTCTAATTTAAAGTGTAAAAATTATTAAATTAAGCCATTTTATTACTTACAACAGATTCCCCGCGCCATCCTGTCGATTTAACATCCCTATAATTATTTGTCTGTTAAGCTATTGCTTTAAAAGAAATCAAACACATTTTTAACAAAATATAGTCATTTATTACGCTGTTAACCATCAAGCTGTAAGGGAAATAAGTCTTTGGCATATATGAAAAGATAAAATATAATTTTTAAAAAGTCGAAGAACAAAACTCCACTTGTCTCTCTAACCTTGCTAATGCTTTTTTTTTCCACCACAATTGTTCACAAATACTCGTATTAAAGGTCTTTTGCAAGTCAATGGATTTTTTTTGTAAAGAATGATAAGAGTATTTGCGCTCTAGGAAACTTTCTCTGACTATTAAATACATAAATAATTCGAGTTTTAAATATGGTTCTAATTTTTCGCATTATAAAATAAGTAAAGCGAATGCGTTACAAAAATTATTAATGGAGCTAAAAATAGCATGGGATCTTCCCTATTTACTCGTTGTTGTTGTTGTTGTCTGACCTAATTCTTTGAGAAATAATATATAGATTACATGTCTGACAGCATTTTAAATGTTTAACTTAGTTCTGATGTTCCTTCAGAGTTGAAGATAATTTACTTGCTAGTCCACACTTCCCGCAGGACATCGGTGGATGGTAAAAGGCAGAGTATGAACCTGGAACCACTAAGAAGTCCAAACGACAGTCCAGCGAGCATACCACACGACCAGGAAGCCATTTATTTGAATTTATGAGCCATATAAAATCATTAACAGATTGACAAATTTATAATAATAATAATAAGGCTTGTCATCGAGTCTGAAGATTAATGAGGAATGCAGTACTTCCCATGGTTGAGCAGCTACAGCTGTGACCTACATATTTTGCCACATCCAGAGCAAGCATAAACAATGCATTCTAATAAATTGACAAATAGTTTGGTCAAAACTTTCATCAAAGTATATTACTATATTATACTGTAAAGTGTGACACAAAAAGTTGTGCAGATAAAAAAAGATACAGTTCATTTACTATAAAAGGATGAGTAGCTGTAAGCTTTGAGAATGAAGAATGTGTTCAATTAAACATATGAGACACTAACAAATATAAAATTAAGTACTCTGAAAAGATTTGCTGATAAAAAACAAACACCTTAATCATCTACTACCAAAAAGCACCCACTGACACCAGAATCTAGACAAAAGACATTTAATAA
>JADKLZ010039555.1:6854-19783 GCA_021533235.1 Biomphalaria straminea
CTTTGAAGGTAGCTTGAGTAAAAGGTATCATATGCTACAGTGCAAGTGATCTTGGAAGATGCTTCTTTTGAATAAAGATCTCATGACCGTGACAGACATTCCTATGGTGATTTAACAGAAGGCAGGAGATCCGCTTGTCTTCCACTTCTAAGGTACACTGGTGTATGCAAACGCGACATAAAGCTCTTCAAAGTCGGCACTAACAGCTGGGAAAAAGTGGCACTGGATAGATCCATAAGAAAAGTAACCTTTAAAAGAAAGTCCTCGATTGCAGATGCCAAGTAGAAATAATGGTGAAAAAACAAAGGATTGGCCTCTTTACTCACACAAGAAGTTAAAAGGAATAAAATCATTTAAAGTTTAAAATCATTTAAAAAAAATGTTTTCTCTTCATGAAATTGTGTATCGAAAAATGCCGGGTACTTGAAATAAGCTAGTACTAAAAAAACAACACAGATCTTGGGTAAAATACTCATCAAATAAAGTACTGTAAATGTGCACTTTCCCGCGCTATTTTTAACTCTTTTTCTTTTTATAGCCTCTATCTGGTTTGATCTCAACCACCCGTATTTTTGTGCATAATTTTTTTCTCTATCAGGCACACTTATTATTATATCATAATAATGTCAGTTTAATTTATAAAGAGAACTGAAAAATGCAAAGTTATATAGGAAAAAAAGCCACTTCCGGCCCAATAGTTTTGAAAAACGATACGAAACGAAATAGCAGCAACAAACCCTATTACAAATTAATGAAATAATTTCTTTATGACGTGCACTTATTTATAATTGTATTTCCTAGTCACATTCCACACAGGTGACAATTTTCTGTATTTAAACTTGATAACTAACAGGCTGTTTCCAGAAATAGTTATATTATTGCAAATGAAAGAAGAAGGTGCAACACAGTCAAACGGGAACATGACGTTTGATCCAGATTTGTGTAATCAAAAAAGAAATGTTTCCCCGTTTAATTATTTCTGTTTCCGATACATCTTTAATTTAGACTTGCTTTAGATTCCTGGCAAGTGCAAATGGGATGTGAAGTAGATTTGGAAAGGAGGAGGAAATGTTGTCCACCTACATGAGTAAATGTTTTTTTCACAGAAATTATCATTTTATCTGTATGACATTTTCCTTATAGAGAGCAGATAAAGTTGGAAGTATTTAAAGATTATTTTCATTACAAATGACATACTGTTGTTTTTTTTGTTTTATTTATTCCTGCTTAAACAAATGGAGCAGGCAGAGGAAACAGTGGTGCATATCTTACAGGAGTGTCCAATAGCTGCGGGGAGACAACTGAAGGGTCACTTGAACTGCATGAGAGGAAATATGAGGAACTGCGTTCAACAAAAGTTTCTTACCAGAACACTACGGGAGGCCCATGATCTCCTTCCATGCTACAATTTGGAGTTCATCCAAGGTTCATGTTGTCCGATTCATTATGGATTTCTAAATAAAGTTTATGAATTAAATTCAAATTTATGGATGTCTTCTTCAACCTTTTATAAAACGTACATTAATTAGTTCATATATTACAGATTTTTCACTTTCATTAATGTGAATTATTCTTGGTTTTGTAATTTAAAGCCTAATAATACACTAACTTAACTGTTGAGAATGATTCTTTAGCTCTAAGTAACTATTCTTATCCATTTTTCTGCATTAATAATAAGTAAGCATTAAAAAGAAATGAATGAGAAATAACACACCACCATCAGCTTCATAACGGAGGAATTCATTTGAAAACATGCAATAGAAATATTCCAACTTTTAAAAAACAAAGCTTATTTAAGGGAAGAAACCACTAAGTACAGCCATTTATCTGAGAATGAAAGGGTTTATCTCTTTTCTGCTATAATAAAACATAATAAATTAATTAGTACTAGATTAACTAATTAGTGAATTTTTTGGTTATCAACTGAATAATTATGCAAAATTTCAGCTTGATCCAAGAATTGAATGTGAGAGAAAAAGCATGTCAAAATGTAATAAGGGGACTAAAATCATGTATAGATTCATATCTTTCAATAAGTAGCATTTAATCCCTTATTTTAATATCAAACTAAATAATTAATCAGCAATACTTGGTTAACTAACAGTTTAATTTTTTTTATTGATTCATGTCTTGTCAGGTTCAATAAATAATTGTGCAAAGTTTTAACTTTTTTTTTTTTTTTAAATTTATTATAGCTTTTATATAGCGCTACTTTCATGCTTATAGCATGCTCAAAGCGCTTTGGTCCAATCTCATGTGTGGACCGGTGGGGGGGAGGGGGTATCTAGGAATTGGTTTCCCGTGCTGCCTTTGGGCGCTCAGTAAACACAACTCTGCCCGAGTCGGGTGTCGAACCTCGAGCCCCCTTCTAGGTAGCCAAGCCAAGCCAAGCTCAAGCCGCACTTAGCCTCTCGACCACGCTTCCCACCACTTGATCTGAGACTGGGAAATGGGAGAAAAAACATGTTCAACGGACAGAGAGCAAGTTGATTCTAGGACAGAGAGCATGTTGATTCTAGGACAGAGAGCAAGTTGATTCTAGGACAGAGAGCATGTTGATTCTAGGACAGAGAGCATGTTAATTCTAGGACAGAGAGCGAGTTGATTCTAGGACAGAGAGCATGTTGATTCTAGGACAGAGAGCAAGTTGATTCTAGGACAGAGAGCAAGTTGATTCTAGGACAGAGAGCATGTTGATTCTAGGACAGAGAGCATGTTGATTCTAGGACAGAGAGCATGTTGATTCTAGGACAGAGAGCAAGTTCATTCTAGGACAGAGAGCAAGTTCATTCTAGGACAGAGAGCATGTTGATTCTAGGACAGAGAGCAAGTTGATTCTAGGACAGAGAGCATGTTGATTCTAGGACAGAGAGCGAGTTGATTCTAGGACAGAGAGCGAGTTGATTCTAGGACAGAGAGCGAGTTGATTCTAGGACAGAGAGCAAGTTCATTCTAGGACAGAGAGCATGTTGATTCTAAGTTTGCAAAAAAAAAAAAAAAAAAGAAAGAAGCAAACTCATTGCCATCTATGTCTGAGTAAACTAAGCCCTGCAGACCACATCTATCCCAAGACACAGCCCCCTACAGCTTCAGCCCACAATGGCTCATAAAACCATAAAGGATCAAATCTTCTAGACCAGATGAATGTTTGAAAATGATACATCGCATGACAAGTGTCAGACACGGCGCCCAAGCTGATTATGGTGGGCATTACTGATGTAAACTTTGATATCAATGTCTATGTATTTTACTTGTTTTGTGACCTTGTAATAATAGGCTTGTCTTCGAGTCCGAAGATCAGTGAGGAATACAGTGTTTCCCGTGGCTGTGCAGTCCCAGCTGTGACCTACATATTTTGCCACATCCAGGGCAAGCAAAACCATTGTCCGCAGGTGGTCGGTTTAGATTTTCTTTTCGTCGTCTGCGTTTGTCCTCGGCGGCAGATTTTCTTTTGGTCTCAAATGTGTATCCCGCGGCCTTTGTGAGTGACCTCCAGCTGTCTCGTTCCGACGCCGCATGCAGCCAGGTGCTCTCCTCTATGTCAGCCAAGGAAAGTTGACACCTAAGTTGGTCTTTGAAGCGTTTCCGTGGGGCGCCTCTGTTACATCGACCACCTTTTAGCTCACCAAAAAAGATTGCCTTTGGCATACGTTCGTCTCCCATACGGGATACGTGCCCTGCCCAGCGTAGCTGTCGGATCATAAGAAGTCCCTCTATACTGTCTATACCGGCGTTCGCAAGGACATCGCTGTTTGTGGTGCGGTCTTGCCATCGTATGTCCATGATGGAGCGCAAGCACCTTTGGTGAAAGCGCTCAAGGAGTCTTAGCTGTTTTCTATATAGTGTCCATGTCTCAGAGCCATATAGAAGGGTTGAGAGAACCACCGCCTGGTAGACATTTATTTTTGTAGGTAGGCGGAGCGATTTGTTCTTCCAAACTCTCGCCTGAAGGCGTCCAAAAGCACTGCTGGCCCTGGCCAGACGGTTATCAACCTCCCTTGAAAGTGAGGCGTCATTTGACACTATGCTACCAAGATATGTGAAGTGAGTCAAAGATCAGGGAACTATAGAAATAATTGTGACCTTGTAATGACACTGTTAATGGATGCCTTAGTACATTTTTTATTTGTTTATAAACAGTCGAAAATAAATTACATGAAGGAATACAAGCACCATCAGATATTGTTGTCTTTACAGACTCACAATCCACTCTTCAAGCACTTAACAGCAGCACCACAAAAAGCCCAAGATAGTTGACAACACTAAAAATGATAATACACCAGATGATGACCAATTTAAACATCAACATCATATTACAGTGGATCCCTGGACACATTGGTGTCATGGGAAATGAAAGGGCAGATAAGCTCTCAAAGGCAGGATCATCTATGGAACAACCAGATAGACCTGTCAACTACCTCACCCTAAGGTCAATGCTGGTCGACAGCTACGGAGAGGAGTGGCTTAACCAGTGGGCTGCGGGGGGCGCGGGCAGAGCCATGTGCAGAGAGATGAACATGCCTAGCAGGCTGGACGGTATTGACTTCCTCCCCCGCGGGGGGCGGTGTACAGTCTTCCAGCTGGGAGCAGGACATACACCACATTTAAATTATCATCTCGGTAGGATAAATCCCACACAGCTCCCACTTTGTAGACACTGCTCCCACCCTTGTGAAACTGTGAACCATATCCTTTTTGAATGCCCCCTCCTAATCCACCTTAGGCAGACCCTACTACCACTACAGCCCAACATAACCAACACCCTTTATGGCAGTGCTGAGCAACTGAAAAAAACAGCACAGTATTTTTCCTTGGCACAGTCTGCAAAAGAGCTGACAGCTCAGCAGTAAAAAGCTGGTTAGAAGAAGAAGAAGAAGAAGAATAAATATACAATAAATCTTTTTTTTTTTTTTTACCAACATCAAAAATATGCTATCAATCAAATATCTGCATTTTATTTTCCAAAAGAAAATATTTTATAAAATTAATTCAAAATTTTTAAGTTTTCAAAATATTTCACTGTAAGAGCCTCCAGCAGAAGTGGTATTTGTAGTCTGGTTATCTCCCTCTTCCTCCTGTGATACTTCCACTTCACTCTCATCACTCACATCACCGATGTCTTCATCTCCTTCTTCTGCTTCATTCGGGTCGGTCTCCTCTTCGTTTCCATCCCCATCACCGCTGGGTGCGACCTTGTCCTTCACAGGCTCCTGGGTTGAAATTTCATCTCCCTGTAGAAATGAAAGTTTTCTCAATAAAAAAGTTTAAAAGGTACAGCATGTTTATGTTAAGTTTCTATACAGAAGAATAACTAATTATATTTAGTAATAATAAATATAAGAGAGATAATTAAAAAGTAAGTAGTAAAGTGTCCCCTTCAGACCTTGCGATCTATGGGGCAGATGATGCTAAGGTCATCTGTTTCTTTGGCCAACGGTTAACGAGCAGAGTGTTATGTGGCCAGCACAACGACCAACCGCCTTTACTTTCCCCAACTGAAGTCAGGTAACCATTAGAGTTGGGTGGACTCAGGGGCGCCCTAAATATCCCGAAATTAAAAATCCCAGTCTTCACCGGGATTCGAACCCAGGACCTCAGGTTCGGAAGCAGAGTGCTTAACCATTCGATCACCGCGCCCCCAGAGAGATAATTAGAAATGATAAAATGTTTTGCTTTAGTTTCACTTGAGATTTTGAATTTAAAAAAAACATGAATAGAAGAGACAAGCTCCAAAGACAGTCCATAAGGTTCAAGCTTCACGTAAAGTCTACTTTAGGGAGTGTATTAGTGAATTTGAATTATAAAATGAATTATTGATATAGAGTGTCTGCTCAACCATTTCACGATCACTTCAAAAATGATTAGATTATTCTATTTCACAAAGAGGGTATTTGCCAATCATAACAATTGTAGCATATAATAAACAATTTACATTTAGGCTATAAATAATGTAGGCGCAAACAAGTATTTAAGTTTTATTTTAAAAGTTTAGAATTATCATAAGCTCTTTTAATTGTAAAGTTAACTTACTTTTAAGTTTCTGTTTTTAAGATTGCCAACCCAGAATGCATCTTGGCAATTATTCAGGATCAGCATGGCTTTCACCCTGAAAATGAGTGTCTCTAAGGCACGTTTTAAAGTTGGCACTTGATTGGTCAGAGACATATCTTTGACATTCTGGTGAGAAATAAATAACACATTAAACCCATTTATTGTTTAAATTTAAACTCTTAACGAGAATTAAGAAAATTAAAAAAAAAAAATTAAAAAAAACTGGAATACGCTAATGTCACTTGACTTGAGCTGAGCTGAGCACCTAAAGGCAACATAGAATCCCTCTCCCTCCGAACATCTAAAAAATACATTGGACCATAGCAAACTGAGCATGCCATAAGCATGAATGTTGTGATATACAAAAGGAAGGGAACAAAAAAAAAAGGTTACTAGCAGAAAAAAAAATCCATCTTGTCAATTTTTACATATGCTCATTACCAAAAGAATGTCAATAATGCTGTGTTTATTATATTGCTAACAAAGCTTAGTTCCACGAAAGTATGGAAGTAGTTTTAATTAACATTACCAATCTTCTTCTAGCCAGCCTTTTGTAGTGCTGTTCTCCTAAGCTGTTACAAATGACATACCATGTTTCTTATATTGTTCTAATAGGGTCTTTCTCAGGTGATTTCAAAGAATTGACAATTTTATAAGGACGGGCACAGTGTCTATAGTGGTTTGTGTGTGTATATAGGGTTTATTTTGTGGAGGTGAAAATTTAAAGATGAGTGTAGTTGTTCTGGAATGGTTACTATAAAATGTGCAATATTATTATTATTTTTTTTTTGTATAATACAAATTTTCCTCACAAATGGAGCATTCAAATATTTTTATTACATTTTTTTTTAGCTAAATGTAATATTCTAGGATTAAAGACACAATTCTTATCCTATATGCTTACAAACATTTTTTTAGAAGTGCTTCTTCTTCTTTAGAGAATGGAATGGATTACCTGAATCTGCCAAGAAAACAAAAAACTAGGCATATTTTAAGTCACTGATTAACATGCACGACTATATATAGGATGTAATTATCTTTTCCTTTGAAGTAATGACTGCATTTTATAAAATCAGCAGATACAGAATTCAGTGACGAGAAAAAGAAAATCTTAGCTGGTGAAACTAAAAGCACTAAAAATAATTGCTTTTTAAGTCATTTCTTCTCACCTTGGAGTGCCCACAAAGGTGTTGCAACATTCTAGTGCTTTGCTGTAGAGTACGCAACAGCTTCTCCACATCAGTATGCCGACGGCGGAAGATGACATCCAGAAGTGGCATGCACTGTCGCAAGAAACACTCCAAGAACTGCCTGCCATACTTGAGAGCAGCAGCCAAGTTGCTTCTGGCGCTGAACACTTTGGTTAGGCTGGTGGCCACCTGCAAGACTTTGACAGCTGTGGACCAGCTAGCAAGCCGGTCATCTTGAACATCTGAAGAATCTGTTTTCCTGCCAGCTGGTATTTTCTTGACAATGTTGATAAGTTCAGAGAGTATTACTTTGTAATAAACTGGGAAGGAGTGCCTAATGGAGATATAAAAAACATTTTACAAATTTTCTCAATCTGTTAAGTTGAAAATAGTAAAGTAAAAGTAAAGTTCCCTTTTTAGACCTTGTTCTATAGAGCAGATGATGTAAAGTTCATCTGTTTTTATGGCCTAGGGTTAATGAGTCTCATTTGACCAGCAAAACAATCAACTGTCTTTACTTTTCCCCAACTAATGTTAGGTACCCATTAGAGCTGGGTTGACTCAGAGATGCCCAAAGATCCCAAAATATAAAAATTCCCAGTCGCCACCAGGATTAGAAGTAGGGACCACCGGTTTGAAAGCCAAGCGCTTTACCGCACTGCCAATGTGCCCCATAAGTAGAAAATAAGTAAAAGAAAAAAAATGTTTTAAGCTATCAAAGAAGCATATTAAGATCTCTGTATCTAAGATTGTTGTGTTAAATATGTTAACTGCATTAACCTGTGCAATGATCCAAATTCTTCAAGACATTCATCTTTTTCCAATCTGATCATTTCTGCTAGTCCAGAAACTGATAACACCTCCAGAGCCTCAAGGGACTGGACACTGTATTCAATGAAACACTTGATGACCACCTGCAGGTTCTCGTTATGCTTAGCACCCTTCAGCCTCTGTCCATCAGGACCCACCCAGTCACGATTTAACAGCATCTTTGCAAGTGACACTAGAAACAGACCAAAAGATTTGTTTAACAACTATGATGGAAAATGTGGCTTGCAAGAGTTGAAACACACAAATGGCCTATTGATAACATTCATCTCTTGAATGAATGGCTGTTTGGTTGTGTGGTACATGCTTTGGGCTGTCATCACAAAGGAGTCAGTTTGAGCCCTACCCATTTCCATCCTCTGCCATTCTATAGGAGGTTAGGCTAGGATATTTTGAATTGCATTTCATAAGAAACCCCAGAAACATATCTTATTTAAAGACATTTTCTTATGTTGGATTGCAGGGTTTCGCACATATTTTGAATGGAAATGACATCAGAACACAAAAAAAAAGCATGTTCACATGACTGATGTACCGGAAGCTCAAAATTGGAACAAGTGAAATCTGCCCATGTGGTGTGTCTCCAGATATGCCGACCATGTCCTCCAAGACTGCGCTCGTTACCAAGAGGCCCGCATAAGACACTTGCCCCAAAACATCCCAATAGAAAGAAAACTATATGGAGAGCTCCCTGATTTGGAAACCACTGGGCAGTTCATCTCATGTATTGGTCTAGTCATCTGAACGCTCTAAGCTTTTAATAAAAGGTTTACAGTCTTATTACAATGAATGCCAGCATAAAGCAGTTTGTGGAATTATTTATTTTTTTAAAATTTAAAGATTATTTATCAATTTAACTAATTGTGCACACAAATGCAAAAAATGAAGAAATATCAAGGCAGCACTGACCCAGTTTGTCATTGACATCATCCCGTTGACATTTATCTGCCAACAACATCAGCAGCTTGATGAGAGTCGCTCCAGTCTCCAAACCAGGGCAAGCTTCAACCATCACACCAAAATATTGAAACACAAGACTAGAATAGATGGAGAATGAAAGAAGATAAAAAAGATAATTATACAAAAGCCCATTATTATGCATTTACATTAAAAGTATTGAAACAAATAAATGCTATTTAAGGAAGTTTAAAATCATTTTGTTTTCTCTGCTTTATTAAGTTGATACATCAGTTTTGTAATTTATATATATATATTGGTTCATTCAAATAAAGGAAAAAAAAATTTTTTTTTAATTTTAAAAAAATTAAAGAAATTAACTAAGAAAAAGAAACCATTTTGAATTTATAGGTAAAAAAAATAAATAATTTTTACTCACAAAAAAAAAAACAAAAAATAAAAAAAAAAAAAAAAAAGATTTTTGACAATTTAGAGATTTTAAAAATGAAAGCAAAAAAAATTACCCAAATGAATCTTGAAGTGATACAAAGGAATTCTTATTCTGAGATGAACTGATTCGTCTGACCATGACCTTCAGACACTCTTCCAGAAGTGACTTGTTACATTCACTTTGAAACCCACTCCAAGAAAACAAGCAGTGGATGCACTGAATTAGCAAATGGAAGCAGCTGGCCATATTGACAGACTTGGCTGACCACCTGTTTGGTCCATCCAGCAGCCCGTCATTGTTTGAGATTTGAGTCTTGAAGAACGTGTACGCCTCCTCCAGGTGATCACACAAGCAAGGAAGCAGCTTGGCCATTTCTTCTGCAATCTCTTTGGGCGTATGCTGATCCAGCATGGCAAACCCCACATTTTTAGCAGAGCTTTTATGCAGGAAAGACCGCCGCTTGGTCGCTGTGGCAATCAACGTGTGATTCAGCTTTAGGGACAGATCTTCCAACAAGAAAACAAGCTCCGGCAAACCTATCTGAAGTTCTTCTGTACTTTTTGTGTTCATTTCAGAATCGAGAGCTGCCCTTGTGATGACTCCAGCTTGAAGTATGGCAAACACTTTGAAGTTGAGCTCACGGAAAAAAGGTCGATATGCCGACATATCTATTGGCTTTTTGGTTTTAGCAAGCAGAGTTGTGTCCTGAGACTTGTCCAAAATGTCGCTGAATGTCGTGTCGTTAACATTACTGACATCCTCATTGGGACACTTTTTCCCCTTTTTGGTTTTCTTTTTCCCTTTCTTCTTAGGGTCTGCTGTAGAGGTGCTTGGGGCTGCAGTTGAAGGGACCACAATGGGGGAGGCAACTTCGTCAAATATAGCCAGCGGTGGCTGGAAGTTGGTATGATGAGACAAACAAGTTTCAAGAAGCAAAACCAGTTCAGTGACGTGCTTCAAGCGCATTATGACCTAGATAGACAATGATTTTTTTTTGTTAGCTATTGTTAAAAATATGACACTGTATTTTAAGTAACTTATGTAAAAGTGTAGTGAGATTTGAACTAGTTTCTTCTTTTTCTTTACGAAATCTGTGCATTTTTTCCTACACTTTATCCGGAGCTTTATTACGTGAATTGATATTATAGACTGTTAAGAAAGCCTTGGGTTGTGTCAACACTTTCTGACTTAGCCATAATGTTCTGTCAAGGGCTTATAAAGAATGGTTACAATATAATAAATGGGCAAATTTTGGCATAATCGATTAAATAGTTTATGAAAGAAATAGGATAACTGAGTGGATAATTGGACCAAAGAACCTGAGCATGATATAAGCATGAAAGACTTGCTATTCTTAAGCAATAGCTAAAATGATATCAATAAATAATATTGCAGTAACTCTAATGGCCCAGCGATAGCGTTAATGTATGTGCGACTTATTGACAAATGTGACTCAAGCAAAACACACAGATCAACGGCTGTCATGGACAAGAGACAGTACAGCAAATATGACCCGTTTTATGGTCATGTGATTGAAAGACTTCACCAGAGACAGTGTGTAAGAAAGGGAGTTCAGTCCAGGGCAGCAAGGACGGTGCGGCACGATGTGAGTCCTCGAGAATGTAGGAGTCCAGTGAGACTAGAAGAGGCAGTTCTGTTAAGTACAAGAAGCATTTTAAGCTAATGTCTACAATTGTATTGTATTGGCTGTCATGTATTTTGTGGTTAAACCAGCACATTATTATTTGAAACTCTTGTTGTCAAGTTCTTGAGTTAGATATCTTGTGTTGAGGAGGTTTTATAGAAGGCCCGATAGAGACAATCGTAATACTATACAAAAATGTTTTTATGACCTCAATCTTACTTTGGCTTTCATTTCAGGGTTGGACATTGGGGCGAAGCTGTTGATCACTTCCCTGAACCAGTTGATGCAGTAGAAGATGGCAGAGCAGACAATGTCTTTCTCCTTGGCAGACATGGTCTTCACCTCCTCACAGACTTCTGGCTTCACCATCAGCACTGGGCAGCCCAGCAGCGCATCAATGTTATCCAGGTTATTGTCCGAGGTTTTCAACTCACAGACAGTCACCAGATGAAACAGTGGGGACAGGCAAAGCAGACTTTTACTGGAACTGCGGAAACGAAATAATGACAAGGAAAAATATAACAACACTAGTTGACCGGCGGCATAGCATATGCCGCTATTTACCAGGGCCGGCGACCGCAGTGGGGCCCGCATTTCATAGGACACGCAATTTTATAGGACCCGCTCTAATTTAAAGTGTAAAAATTATTAAATTAAGCCATTTTATTACTTACAACAGATTCCCCGCGCCATCCTGTCGATTTAACATCCCTATAATTATTTGTCTGTTAAGCTATTGCTTTAAAAGAAATCAAACACATTTTTAACAAAATATAGTCATTTATTACGCTGTTAACCATCAAGCTGTAAGGGAAATAAGTCTTTGGCATATATGAAAAGATAAAATATAATTTTTAAAAAGTCGAAGAACAAAACTCCACTTGTCTCTCTAACCTTGCTAATGCTTTTTTTTTCCACCACAATTGTTCACAAATACTCGTATTAAAGGTCTTTTGCAAGTCAATGGATTTTTTTTGTAAAGAATGATAAGAGTATTTGCGCTCTAGGAAACTTTCTCTGACTATTAAATACATAAATAATTCGAGTTTTAAATATGGTTCTAATTTTTCGCATTATAAAATAAGTAAAGCGAATGCGTTACAAAAATTATTAATGGAGCTAAAAATAGCATGGGATCTTCCCTATTTACTCGTTGTTGTTGTTGTTGTCTGACCTAATTCTTTGAGAAATAATATATAGATTACATGTCTGACAGCATTTTAAATGTTTAACTTAGTTCTGATGTTCCTTCAGAGTTGAAGATAATTTACTTGCTAGTCCACACTTCCCGCAGGACATCGGTGGATGGTAAAAGGCAGAGTATGAACCTGGAACCACTAAGAAGTCCAAACGACAGTCCAGCGAGCATACCACACGACCAGGAAGCCATTTATTTGAATTTATGAGCCATATAAAATCATTAACAGATTGACAAATTTATAATAATAATAATAAGGCTTGTCATCGAGTCTGAAGATTAATGAGGAATGCAGTACTTCCCATGGTTGAGCAGCTACAGCTGTGACCTACATATTTTGCCACATCCAGAGCAAGCATAAACAATGCATTCTAATAAATTGACAAATAGTTTGGTCAAAACTTTCATCAAAGTATATTACTATATTATACTGTAAAGTGTGACACAAAAAGTTGTGCAGATAAAAAAAGATACAGTTCATTTACTATAAAAGGATGAGTAGCTGTAAGCTTTGAGAATGAAGAATGTGTTCAATTAAACATATGAGACACTAACAAATATAAAATTAAGTACTCTGAAAAGATTTGCTGATAAAAAACAAACACCTTAATCATCTACTACCAAAAAGCACCCACTGACACCAGAATCTAGACAAAAGACATTTAATAA
>JADKLZ010039556.1:0-22185 GCA_021533235.1 Biomphalaria straminea
GATGAATGCAGAATTTGGTTTATACATCTACTTTTAGTTACATATGGATTAAACCTATTAAGACATCATAAATCTTCAAATTGTCTGCATAGTACAAATATATCATAAACTAAACATTAAAACTGACATTTAGGAAAAAAAGGCTTCAAAATGCTTTTATAATTAGTCAACTTGAAAAAAAAAATAATTATGCACTAATATGTAAACTTAATTTTTTTTGTGACCTAAAATGCATGTAATCATTTAATTGTTTTGAGGAAGTGGACAAGACTCTGACATTTCTTCACAATTAGCATAGCGATTTAAATTAGGATTGTCAAGGTCTCCTCTGTTTTTGTGATTCGTACTTTCTGGGTCATGAGAAGGTGGGCCTGTGGTTCGAACACAGGCACATCTTGGCTGAGAGCTTCCTGCTGAGTAAAACATTCTCGGCACACCAACCCAGTCTCTGGCGACTCCACCGCTTCGAGTTGAACACCACACCCTCCCTCCACTGTTTTGGCTCCATTCAGAATTGCAAGGTGGGAAAAGCTTTTTATCATTTTCAATCAAGTCTTTCTCTAGTAAGGCTTGTTTCAATTTCTTCTTGTACAGCTGCATCATAGGTAGTTCTTTACCATCTTTGTCAAAAAAAGTCCCTTCAACCTTGCCTATAAGCTTATAGTCCTTTTCATAAAATGCTTTCCAGTTCTCTATACCAAGCACTTCCGCGGGTGATAATTCTGAAATATCATCTGTTAAGCCATCTTTATCAAACTGACCAGTGACAAATGCCTTGGACCCGTCAATGCCTGCGAAAAACTCGTATCCTCCCCCAGGACCATAATGTTTTCTTCCCTTGGTAACGTCGAATACATAGCCAGCGACTGCTAGATAGACGTCCCCATTATTTTCTCCCTTGAACGTAGCAAGATCGTCTTTTGTAAATATTCGTATGTGCACATTTTCTACTGTTTCATCATTTTGTCCTAAAGCGCTTTTCAAAAACGTTTTTACACATTTCGGTCCAAAAAAATAAGCAGCGACTGCCACAGCTATTGATAACAAGATGAGTTTTCCTCTCATAGTAAGGACTAAGGTTGTTTACTTTTAGATTCTAAGTCGGAAATGCAAAATGAAATAATGCGAATGTCTTGAAACGTGTTGTCAAATGCTCCACTGCTAAATCTAAAAAGTGTACCAACCTGAAAATATTAACTCATTTCTTTTAAAAGATTTGTTATTTCATCTTTATTTCTAGATCTAGAATCTAGATGTCTACATTTTAATTATGAAATATTGATCTAGATCTTTTTTTTAATTTATGTCACAATAATCATTAATAATTGAATACAATAAAAAAAAATTCGCGCAATACTAAAAATTGGAATAGATTCGTAATCATTGAAATAATAAAAATTTACAATTCAGGGTAGGCAATGTCGTTATGAGAAAGCGTCAAAATGGCAGCGTTTGGATTACATTTGGGCACGTGTTCTACGTGCATTGCTGTTTACAGGGTACTGTAGTATTTAATTTTAAACTAGATTTAACAAATACACAATCCAGATCTGGATAATCGGTCACATGATTAGATCTATGCGATGGGTACTTTCAAAACGAAGAACTTAAAAACGCACTGGGCGTCAAGACCAGAGTCAAGTCAAGGAAATAAAAAAAAACAGTTTTTTTTTTTTATTATTGTAAACTAAAAGATCTGCAAATATTAACTAGTAAATTGACGATGATAATGATAGTGGATAAGATCTAGACTTAATCTAGATTTAGATCTAGATTTATGTATTCCTAATTTAAGCTCATCTCATGATAATTTTATTTTAAATCTTAGAATCTATGGCACAGGTCACACAGCAGAATGCAGATCATCATCATGTCATTCAATGATTCATCATAATTCAATGTTGTTGTTTTTTTTATCAATACTTTATAAAATTAAAATCAAAGATATAGTCTAGCAGAATGTAGCTGTAAATCTACACTCTACACATGCAGCTACGCCTGTTGATCTGTTCTCAGGCTTTAATAATAAATAAAAAATTATATTGATAATTATGGCCAGAACACCCCTTTCTTAAATTCTTTTTTTGAATTGTAATAAATGGGCCACATTTTAACAGGTTAACAGTCAACTTTTACACTTACAAATACTTTTTTAGCTAATAAGTTAATGATTTTTTAATGTGTATCTGTTACAACGAAATTTTACGGCCTGCTCTCTATTTCCTTTTCTCTCTCTCTTCCTTTTTTACTCAATGGAACCCGCGTTTTGTTTTCTTTTAACCTGTGCATCATAAATTTTCTGACATTGACTTGATTTAAAAAGACCTGCTGTAGACATAATGTGCCTCTGACTCATACACCCACTCATATTTTAGACCTGTTAATTTAGTTGCACACTTCCTTTTTTTAAGGCCTATCTCTCCTGGCCAAAGACAAAAAGTTAGTCCTTTTTACACTAACCACTAACCAAAGGGAGGGAGCATCACTGTATCATGAGAAGGTGGGCCTGTGGTTTGAACACAGCCTGCAGTATTTAATTTTTCTTCTTTCTTATGCTTCTCAATTCACTCTATTACCGTGACGCTTCCTCCCTTTGGTTACTTTTACTTTTTTTTTTCAACCTGAATCTTAATTTAATGCAATCCTTGCATGGTATTAAACACTGTTCATACGTTTCTTCATTCCATCAGTTTCAGGCCTATTATATATATTTATATTATATATATATATATATGAAAATATATATGCATTTTCCGAAGCCCCCAATTGAATGTCACTTTCTTGTTCCACTTTCTACATTTATTTTTGTATTTAAATCTCTATCATATTATAAAAAGAAAAATCAATTTTTTTTTTATTGAACATAATCATTTATCTCACCTCGTTTGAATGAAATGATAATAGGTCGAGATTATTGTATTAATAATAATATTTAATAAAAATAATAATAATAATCTAGATCTATTAATTCAGAATCTATTTTGACATTTTTTTTTCTGTCTAGATCTAGACTATTGTAGATTCTAGATCTATTTATTAACCAGAAATAGTTCCATTAAAATTTGTAATCATGTTTCAATGAAGATCTCTTTTATCTTTAGGATGGAAAAACCAATGTCATAGCAAATGATCTTGGAGACAGAGTAACTCCTGCAGTTGTTGCTTTTACAGATCATGAAATTGTAAGTTTTTTAAATTTAATTTATCATTGATTCTTTTACAGTATAAAATCCATCATGCATGATGTTCTCTAAGAGACAGTAGTGTTTATTATTTAGTATTTATTATGCATTACAATTCTAGTTCGATTGTGATTCTTGACTATTGCACTATTGGTTTTTTCTTGACTTAGTGAATTAGTTCCTGCCTTACCAAACTCACAGAAAGTTTCTTGGCCAAGAGAACAGTTTCAGTTGGTGTTTTAAACTTCATTCCTAATGATCATTTTCTGGGTCCATTACTTTTTATATCATGCAGGCCTATACTTATCCACTCAGAAGTGTTATAACTTATAACAGCTAGAGTTTCATTTTTATACCTTTTTGTTAATGACACACAACATTTTAGATGAACATTAAAGCCCTTCTGCTCAAAATGTATTTTGGAATATTATTTAGTCTTATAGTATATATAGGAAAAATAATGTAAAGTTTATCTGTTTCTGTGATCAACAAGGGTTTCATGGGGCCAGCACAACAACCAACCATCTTTACTTTTCCCAAATTAATGTCTGGTACCCATTAGTGCTGAGTGAACTAAGAATGTCCTAAAAATCCAGAAATTCAAAATCAGTCTTCACCAGGATTTTAACCAAAGACCCATCAATTCAGAAGCTAAGCGCTTTTAAAGGTTTTACAGCTCAGTCTCCTCAAATTATATATATATATATATTTGTATATTATAATGTATTTTATACATTTACCACATCATTAACTTATGTTTTGTGTGTATTTTTTTTTTCTTCAGTCTGTCGGAGCAGCAGCTAAACAAGAAATTATTCGCAATGCCACAAACACAATCTTACATGTGAAACGTCTTGTTGGGTGTAAATTTGAAGATCCTCAGGTCAAAGAATATATGGAGACAGCCAGTGTTAAGGTCAGCTGTTGTCCATGACATTGTCAATACAACTTAGCTGCTAGTAATATTTAGAGTGTACAAATCCAAGAGATCTTTATGTTAAGGGTTTAGGTTAATGTTTCTTCTCTATGATATAGGTTGTCAAAGACAGTGACAAGCCAGTATTTGAAGTGGAACAGAAAGGAAAATCTGTCAAGTTTACAACACAACAGATTATGGAACTCATCTATAAAAAACTGCTGGGTATGTATGTGTATATATATATATCAATATTTCCATTTCTGGAGAGTGTGCTGCCAAGATATGTGAATTTGTCCACCGCCTTTAACACAAATAAGACTGAAGTCTTATATTTACCTGCTCCTGGGAAAGCCTACTCGGATCCAAGCATCACTATAAATGGACACGATATAAAGGCGGTGGACAAATTCACATATCTTGGCAGCACACTCTCCAGAAATGGAAATATTGATAACGAAATCAACCTTCGCATCGCCAAGGCCAGTGCATCATATGGCAGACTATCAAACAATGTTTGGAACAGACGTGGTATCACCACAAACACTAAGCTAGGGGTCTACCGAGCCGTCATCCTACCTACATTGCTCTATGCCTCAGAAACATGGACAGTATACAGAAGACATGCCAAGAAACTAAATCACTTTCACATGACATGTCTAAGAAAAATACTAAATGTCAAATGGCAAGACAGAATGCCAGATACTGAAGTCCTTCAAAGAGCTGGTTTGAAAAGCATCCACACAATCCTGATGCAGTCCCAGCTGCGATGGGCAGGACACGTGTGCAGGATGGAGGACCACCGCATCCCAAAACGTCTCATGTATGGCCAATTAAGAGAAGGCAAGCGCTCGCAAGGTGGTCAAAAAAAGCGCTACAAAGACACCCTCAAAGCTTCTCTAAAGGAGTTCAACATTGACCCAGGCACCTGGGAGACAGAGGCACATGACAGAGCTTCATGGCGCCGCGCTGTGAGATCCGGCGCACAGGTTGCTGAGGAAAAAAGAACAACGCTTGCGAAAGAAAAACGCCAGAGAAGGAAAGCAAGGCAAACGACACTAGCTCCAGCTGGAATTACCTGCCCAGAGTGCGGCCGAACATTCCGGGCTCGCATAGGTCTCACCAGCCACATGAGGAGGCACAAAGCCCCAGTGCAAAGCCCACAGCCCACTGGATGACAAAGTGGTCATCATCGAATCACGATGGACGAACATCATATATATATATATATAGATCCTCCTTCATGTTCAAAGATGAGCACATTTCTCATTTCCTATGGACTCGAAGATGGCTGTAAAGTCCAATCCTCGCTTTAAAAATCCGGCCGCATATGTGACATGGGTGTGTTTTGTCGGTTGCAGATGGGCCTGCCTCTTCTCTCTGCTTTCTGTTGGTTTGGCACTCTATCGCACTGACCACTCTACTTGCTTCAAATCTTGAGACTCAGAGACTCACAGCTTCTCGCCATGCAGAGCGATCTAGAGCTAATACTTCCCAGCCATGAATGTCGATACCGCATTCCTTGAAGGAGCAAACCGTCTCTACTGACGGGCAAAACCAGGTGAGGGTTAGCCAGAGCTAGTACCTGGCGAAACTATGGTCTCTGTCCACCACCAGCATGTAAAGTCTAGCTGCGGCTGTATGGCGCTCAAGTCGATTTCGGACTACCAGGGCCATCAGGTGTCACCTAGCAAACGCCGTGGAGCGTTTTAGAGCACTGTGGGACATGTAGAGCACTCTGGTCATCCACTGCACCCCAAACCAGCTCCAGTTGTCTGGACTCTGTTCTGCCACTGGATCCAGCTGGCAAGGGGCGAGAGAGTAAGGCTGGGTATGTAGAATCTGAGTGGCACTAAAAGAGGGTCTTGTATGATCATGAACTGCTAATCATCTGTTACCAATAATAGCATTGTTTTTCTTTTTGTCTAATTAGTCTGAAATTGCATTGAAAATAAAATTAAAATCAATAGAAATATTTTTATTTTCACCTGTAAGAAATTGGCTTTAATGATTATTAAACTACTAAGAGAATAACATTAATATTAAATTACTATTAGAAAAGAAAAAAAAGTATAAATCTCATCTATTTGTCTGCAGTTGTACCAGAATTTTTTTACATTATGTACCATCAAGATGATTGACTTTCACTTTAAATTATACAAAAATAGAGACACACCTAGAGCCAGCATTTTTTCCAAGAAACCTTATGCAACATAACTACTGTACCTGTGAGCTCAAATGTAAAATTGAAGAGTAGATTTTAAAATATTCAACTTTGTTTTGAGTTTGCACTTTTAAAATAAATATAAGTTAATGCAATGTTAGGGCAATGCAAAAAGTCCAATTAGTAAGTTTTGCTAAATAAAAATTTTATTGTCAATATACTGGTTAATCGCTTGCATTTTACTGTTTATTTTATTATTTTTATTAATTTTAGAAACTGCTCAAAGTCATGGAGGAAGTGGTATACAAGATGCTGTATTAGCTGTACCATCTGATTTCAACATGGAGCAGAGAAGTATAGTTAGGTAGAGTCTTTATAATCTGCTTAATATCAATTTTTCATTAAGGTAATTTTTATTACAGTTGACAGTATTTTGATAAATGACCATAATCAAATTTTTTTTTCTATCCTACATGTCTATGCCTAGTTTATTGTATTGTGTGTGGTGACGAAAATGTTAAGGAATTATATCTATGTATTATTTTTACAGTGAAGTTGCTAAAAAGGCTGGATTCAATATACTCCGTGTGATCAATGAGCCTTCAGCAGCCTTGTTGGCTTTTGATGTTGGACAACTAGATCAAACAGAGCGCTTGTAAGTTTTGAACACAAAGAAAATCTAACATAAACCTTTCATATGAATGAATGAATGTTGCCATTTTTTTTCCTGTTTAGTTTTTAGACTAAGATACACTGTATGCACCTTATAGTGCCCTTGTTAAGGAAAAAGTAGATAGTGGTTGTTCTTGCCAAATTACACCACAATCATTGGTCTTAAAAACTTGGTGAACTTAAATGCATATGAAGAATGGATGAATAGGAAGAAATTCCCCCAGAGCTCTGCCTTCAGCAGCTCACTCGGTCAGACTCACCGCCACTCATTGATAAGGGAACATGAAAAGCTCCAGGATGTCTGTGTGTAGTGGCTGTTCTATTTATGTGTATGCTTCTTTTGTGTTGTCTTTATATGAAAAAAGAGTCAATGTAATCACAACAAGTTTCCGTAAGGATCAATAAAGTAGTCTTAGTCTTAGCTTGTAGTGAGCTGACCCATGATGATAATGCAGTGCGCTGTGTATATGGTACAACTCTACCCAGTAATGGTCACTACCATTGTGAAACCTTCAGACATGGCTTGGGCATAAAATATAAAATCCTTTCCAACAACCACTAGGATAATGGCACTTTGGTGCTGATTCCCTGCTGGACTTTTTGACTTGGTGAACTTATAAATTATGTGTACCACTAAGTCTTGAATGGAAGCTTGAACAATCATAGGCTTTAGAAACTGGTTATATCTTAAATTATAAATTGTCTTTACAACTAAGGTTTGAATCGAAGATTTACTTTTATTAACTACTACTAAATTTGTTCTTTACTTTTAGTAAGTGCCTGGTTTATCGCCTGGGAGGCACATCCCATGATGCTGTGGTGTATGACGTGGAGCAGGGCATGTACAGAATAATTGCGAAAGTGTCAGACAGTCAGTTTGGTGGAGATAAGTTTACAGATGTATTACAGGGCTTCCTAACATCTGAGTTTAACAGGTCAGTCAACAAAACATACTTGTTAGATACCAATACAAACAGGCTAGGTTTTTTTCAATTTATTTACAAACTCTGTAAAATGGTAATGAATGGATCATTTCTGTAGTTGCTTTGGACAAAATTTGTAGTCAAGCGGTATCTGTAAAGCCATGTAATATACAAGACTTTAATATTCAAACTTGACAATGTGTTATTATTGTTATTAATTGATGTCAAATAGTCAGTTGAATTGAAGTACTAAAGAAAGGGGTCAGGATGTACAAAATAGTCCACTTATATACAATAATTTCCCATTCACTTTCCCTTATTTAATCCTAGATAATAATTTTTCTTGTACATTTTCCAAATTAACATATTTAAAAAAATGTTTTGAACCCAACTCTTCTTGGAGTTAAGTTAGGAAAAAAATAGTTAAAAAGATATGATTGTTTGGATTTAAAAAAAAATATGTTCATAATTAAAAACTAACCAAAGGATAAAATATTCAAAGAAATAAAGGAACATTTTTTAGTGAAGATGTTACTCTTGGTAAAAAGTGATGTATACTTCCTATGACATCTTCCGGATCAAGTGCATAGATTTAATTTCTGTCTAAGGCTGCTCATTGAAAACTATCCCTTGTGTATTGAACAAAAAGTTTTATCAATGTTAGAAAGAAATGTCTTTTATATGGATTCTAATAGGGTTTTAACTTGATTTTCCAATTTAAAAAAAATACTTTAGTTTTTGCTTGAAAGTTATTTGTTTAATAAGCATTATAAATACAATAGACTTTTTATCTTAGCACTGCAGTTATTGTATGGTGACTGGACTTCACATAACAACCAGCTACTTTAACTTCATGACTTGCTGCCTTTAGAGCTACTTTGACATTAAAAATCTTTGTTCATTTTTTTACTTGTCATTTTGTCAATTGGGTTTTTGGTTGTGAACATTTAATATAGTTATAATATTAAATATCCACAACCATAGCATGTGGTTTTCACGTTTTGGCAAAGAGAATCATGAAAATTATAATTTTATCAATTACAGAAGTGTTATTTCTTGTAGTCAACCATTCCAATATATTTTTATAGACAGTTTCGCTGTAATATGTCAGAGAACAAGAGGTCAGTCATTAAACTGGGTCTGGCCGCAGAGCGTTGCAAGCATGCTTTGACCACCATGATCACTGCCCAGTGTGCTGTGGACTCTTTATTTGAAGGATGTGACTTTCATTACAACATGTCCAGGTAAAGTGGTCAGTAGGGAAATGTTTGGTCAGTAGAGGAAATGTTTTAGTTTGTTCTTAAGCCATGATTAAATTATTCATTCGTTTATTCATTTTAAAAAAAAATTACCAGCTTAATAACTAGTAAAAGGGCTACATTTAAGGTGTAGAAGTTTGATTGTACATAAGCTAAGTAAATGAACAAACGGCTCGTAATTTTTTTTTCTCTTGAGATATGCTGATTTATTGAACAGTTTTACTCAACCAGAGCTGTTATACTGTGATTTTACAAAAACTTTACTGACTTCATATTGCTTTCTGGGAGAAATTTCTCACGTGGATTTACCTTTTTTTACACAAGATTTGATTTATACTTTTTCATTGTCTTACAAGTGAAAATATTTAAATGTAAAATCTTATTTTCTTTTTTAACCCTATAGAATTAATTGAAAAATATATCCTGAATCCACTTTTTATTTTGTTAGAAAGACACTCTTAAAACCTATATTTGGGACACTGAAAAAAAAAGCTGATTTTTAATGAGCTATCATTGATTTAATCTGATTGGTTTTCTTTTTGTTTCAGGGCTAGATTTGACAGTTTGTGTATGCCTCTAATTACTAAATGTACCAGTCTTATAGATCAAGCCATAACCCAGGCTGGGTGTGCAAAGGAAGACATTGCAAAAGTGGGTTTTGTCTTATGTTGTTGCATATTGCTTTGATAAGGCACTAAGTGTATTATTAGATAAAAAGGTTAGACTTCAATAGCTGATTCAAATAAATGCTTGGTAACTAACAAATTGTTTATATTTTGAATGTTTCAGGTCATCATTTGTGGTGGTGGAGCCAAACCTCCAGTGGTTAAAAAAATCATTGCTGATTTTCTTCCATCTTCGTCCTTGTTAAATAACATCCCAGAGGATGAAATTATTGCGATTGGAGCAGCTAAAGAGGTGATCTTGTCCACATCCACTTATTGCATTTAGTTGTTGTCTTTATTAAAAGAAATTTCTATAATATAAATCAAATAAGAACATAAAACTAAAATGCTATTTAACCTTGGTTAGGCCAATAATAGAATATGCATCCTCTGTTTGGGACCCCTCAACTCAAGAAAACATTAAGAAACTAGAACAGACACAAAATAGAGCAGTGAGATTCATAACAAACGAATATTCACATTTCACTAGAGTAACACCTTTAGTAAAATCACTAAATTTAGAAAGCCTTCAGGATAGAAGACTTAAGAGTAAAGTAGCAATTATACACAAAACACTGAACCATAATCTCCAAATACAAAAACAAAACTTAATAAAATACTCAGAAAGACACAAAGATAAAGGCACATTCCTCGTCCCATATGCTAGGACAAATCTGTACAAATGCTCTTTCTTCCCTAGTGCCATTAGAGCATGGAATGGTTTGCCTGAGCTAGCCAGGAAAATCAGTGACTTGGCAGAATTTAAGTCACTGGTGAATATGCATGACTGAATGCATGACGCGTAGGACGTAATCATCTTCTTTTTTGAAGTAACGTCTGTATTATATAAGATAAGATAAGATGTGCAGATAAGGGCTAAAATAAGCAGTAAAAGAACAAAAAAATAATATGTTTCTCCCAGTGAAGATAATTTCAAAAAGATTACATTCTAATTCTTTATTGTTAAGCGATCAGGCATTCACTAACAATTTCATTCTCACCTATCACCCTCAATCTACAAGGTGTGTCTGATTTAAAGGTTTTTGAAATAATTTTTCAAATCAATGATGGCATTAACAAAACAACAAGAAATAGAATGCTTTTATTTAAAAAACATTACAAATTAATAACCTATTACTTAAAACAAAACATTTTGTACAAATCACAACCAAAAAAAAAACTTTTTTTTTTTCTTAAATGGAACAATAATATTTTAAGTCGATGATATAAAAAGAAAAAAAAAGGTACAATTTTTTTTAAATATTTTTTTACAAAATAGAAGTTTGTTGGGTTTTTTTTATCTTTGATCTTGGTTTGTCTGATTGTGTGAACCTAAATTTTGTTTATTACTAGGCTGCCTTGTTAGTTGGTGGAAACAATGCTACCAATGTGGGTATTGATGCTGCTGCTTCCACTGTCAACTTTAAAATTTTACCCAAGTCTGTGTGTATAAAGGTATGAAAAACAAGTGACAATGCTAGATGTTTCCAGGTTTGAATTTATTTGTACATCTTGGTTTTTAAAAACTAATGGATGTGCTGTGTATGCATTAAGAGCTTTTTTTTGTTAGTACAATAATTTTTTATTTTCATGGCTGGGCAAATCAACTATAAATTTTAATCTTGGAAATCATAAATTACCCATCCCTTTGTATTTATCCCTTTCATTGAGATCTGTTTCTTGTTTCTTTCCTTATCTCTGCTTTGGTTTGCCTGCATTTAATCTGTTTTTGTTTTGGGATTTGAACCTTTCACTCCTACAACATTTGAAATTCTTTCTAATGACTTTGGCATCTCAGTCTTCATTTTTTTTTATTGATCTATGAAATAGTTTACAAAGATACAAATATAGTAATTGGTTGATTCAATTTCATATCTAAGTCCATAGATTTTTCTGAAGACTGTTTTAGCTATTTTTATGAGTTTTCTTTTGATTTGAGTTTAGTTAGCATAATATTTTTACTGGCATTCATTATTACTTGTCTTATTATTGTTGTAGGAAAGGATAGATATATGTTCATTTTAAATTTAGTATCTAATTTATGTTACATATTATCGTTTGAAAACCATAGTTTAGATGACTGTCTGCTTGTTTTGTTTTTAAGGCCAAGAAAGACGAGCTGGAAGTTGTTATACCACAACATAGTCTTGCTCCTTGTCGTAGACAGCACACACTGACTCTGGAGGCTCACCAGAGGGCGGTGGTTCTTGAAATCTATGAGACAGATGAACCAGTTCAGTTAGAGACCGCTAGACTATTAGCCAAGGTGATATATTATAAGTATTTTTCTTTTATTATCATACATCATCTTGGTGATTCAATACCTAAAAAGAAAGGGGGCTCAGTTTTAGTACAAAAACTTAATGTTCATGCTATTTGATAATTCTTGGAAGTACTAGTTAGAACTTATTATTTATAAAAGTTTAAAATAAAAGCAATATTTTATTAAGAAATTAGCTTTTTTTTTTTAACTAGAAAATTTTTACTTTTGTCGACACATTGTATTGTACAATATCTTGCATTGTAATAAAATTTATTCTAAATGTCTTTTTTTTCCCATCCATGCTTTCAGTTGGTCTTGAGAGACGTACAGCCTGGCTCTACAATCAAATCTAACTTTCATCTAAGAAGGTTAGTGTTAAATGTAGTTTTTTAATTTAGTTTTGGGTCTGCAGCAAAACATTCCATTTCTTTTTGGTATTAACAACTTTGAAATTCAAATGTCTACCACCCTCTCTATAAATAACTGTAATTAAGCTAATAGTGTTGTCTTTGGTCAACAAGTCAGCCCCATATTACGTCCTGGAATTATAAGTTACATTCTTAACTATATTAAATTTAGCCATGATTATTATAGAGAGAAGTTTTTATACCTAATGTGATAAGAGTCCTATGTTTCCCATGACATTTGTTTGTTCACAAATGCACGTCTTTTATTTTCTTCCAACCAGAGAAGGTGACCTCCATGTGACTTGCCAAGAAGTGACCTCTGAGAAGGTTGAAAGTGTGACCATCACATGTCACTAACACCGAGAGACCAGCTAGTTTGTGTACAGTAGAATGTGTCTGTGTGAAGTTTGTATGGACTGTGAGAATGTTACCTCCCTTTGTATTTTATTATTATTTTAAAATTTAAATGATGTAACAAAACTTTTTAATCAATCATGTAAGTATGAGTGACTGATCACACCATTTCTATGTCTATAGATTGATTGATGAAATTCGTTTCTTTATATACTTCTTGTTTATTTGTATTTAATTTATATTAGCCTGGCATTATCATGAAAAACACTGAAATAAAATGAAGTCAATTTGAAGCATCTATGTTATCTATTTAATATTCTTTGCCATCTACTTCATGCACCAAGAGCTTTACTAAAGCTTGATTAGTCAATGCTGTTACTTTATTAAGCTCTGCTAATTATAAACTCTTTGTGAATATACGAGTCTGACTTCTGACAAATTGGTAAGAAACAAGCAGTAGTTGATAGAAATTGTCCATACTTTGATGTTGTTTACTCTATCTTTATCTTAGCTTATAAACTACAGATGTTCCTTCAGAAAAAAAGATAATTACATCCTATGAGTATCCATGGTCCAATCTAGTTGTGCATGTTAATTATAGACTTAAAACTCTGGTCATTGGTTTTCCTGGCAAATGCAGGCAACCTCTTCCTTGCTCACAAGGAAATCGCAACTCATTTAAAATTATTTCTTATAGTAAAATTTATGTAAGTACTAATCCTTTCAATGCATGGGATGGCTATCATTTACCCTGTCCCAAAGAACTTATAAAAATTATCATTTAAAGAAATAAGTTTGTGTGTGTCTAGCTCACAATTGAGTTGTATCTTGATAGTAGTAGTCAGTACTTAATGATGTGTATACATGTGTTGTTGTTTGCTATTCTGAAACATTGAATCAATTCTCTTTTATAGTATAATTATTTAAAAAAAACATTGTTGCATTTTGTTATCATTGAGGTTTTTATGAATTAAACTTATCCAAGATTAAATTTATGTACTTCAAATGATAGATGTGCAATGAAACTTAGATTGCTTTCAAACAAGTATAATCATAATTTCCAGTCTTATTTAATTAGCATTTATTGTTTGTTGCATTTATTTATTTAAAATAACAGACTAAAATGTTATTTCTCTGCAAAATATAACATGCAACTATTTTTACTCTCTGTATAATTCGTGGTGAAGTGATTGTTTTAAAGTATCTGTACATTAGAACAGTTAAGAATTACACAGACAATATTATAATTATAATAAGACGCTATAAGATGACTATGAATAATATTAATATAAATTATTATTTTAATTTTTTTTTTTAAAGCTTCTAAATTTAACTAGGCATCTTAGAAAACTTAAAACAACAAACAGTTTAATGTAATACAATAAAAAATAAATGTGCTCCAATAAGTAAACCATAGACCTAGATACTTCTGTATTCTGCTTAAACTAACAGAGAGCCTCTAAGCATTACCGTTATTAGTATGTTGTTCATTGACTTGAAATATTGTTCATTTTTAAAAATGACCATCTGTTGAAAGCTCTTATTAAAGTTGAACGTTGACACCCCCCAAAAAAAAAATAGTTTGAAATTATTTGTTTATAATTTGGAAGTTTTTGCTTCTAGTCAGTGATAAGTAGTTTAAAATGTACTAGCTCTATAACATTCATTTAACAATCTCGTTTTATTTCTGGCTGGTGGTTAAAGGTTAAAAGGTCAGCTTTATCTATACTTGTATTTCACTCAAGAAGACTGAATATTACCTAACAGTAAATGCACTCATTACCGGTATTTCAGAATGAAGACAACAGTATGTAATAATACATGGTTAAAATGAAGAAGTCCAAACAAAAACGTGTCCAGTCACTACATAAACAGATTCTGGTTTTACTGTTAACTTATTTTGCTACATGTACAGCACTCAAAAAGCCTGTTAATTAAACTGTTTGTTACAACAATGGCTTATCTCCCTTGACCCTTGTAATGTTTTTGGAAGTAATGTAGAAAGTTGATCTAACCACGCTATTCAAGTTTGGATCCTAGATCTGCATACATTTGAGATACTTCCAAATTCTTTGTGTAAGAATGATATTATAAGGGTTTGTATCCTAGATCTACATTTTGGCTAGTTTCAAATTATTTTGTCTAACGTCAACATATGTGCTTTCTGTGTAAGCTAAATTTTGTGTAAGTCAGATAGCTTTGTGTCAGTACCTATATAAAGCTTTTAATTTTCCATCCATGGCAAGCCTAGTGGATTAAGCTGTGTTAGTACCTATATAAAGCTTTTAATTTTCCATCCATGGCAAACCTAGTGGATTCAGCGCATTGGATGTTCCTGGGTCATGCTGATCTTTGATACGTTTATACGTCTTGTAATCCAGCTTGAGTCCAAACAGTGCTGCAGTCTTCTTTGCCTTGGTGTACACTGGGAAGGAAAGGAAGAGTAGTGCGCTAATGTAACTTAAAACATTCTAAAGCAGGGGTTCTCAACCTGTGGGTACTGACCCCCTTTGGGGTCGATTGACGATTCGCCTAAGACCATCGAAAATATGGATTATTATTATATATTCTTCTATTGCTGTATGTGTGTATGAAAGGGGGGGGGGCGGCAGAGCATGAAAGATTGAGAACTGCTGTTCTAAAGCTTAAGGGACGTGTGCAGTATTTTCGAGTGACTACGCAAATCTAGTTGTGACTTCTGTGGCATTTAACGTCTCGAGAGACTATCTTTTTCCTTTGCAACTTCTTGTGTGACTAAAGAGGCCAATCCTTGATACACAGATGCGATCGCAGATTGGGCATATGTAGCCACCAGGTGCCGTTGCATTTCCACCCTTCTTTCTGTTTCTGTTGTGTATGGCATCTGCAATCCGAGACCCTTCCTTTATGCTCTATCTCTATGTGGATCTATCCAGTACTACTTTTTTTCCCAGCTGGTAGTGTTAATTTTCAAGAGCTTCATGTCGCGCGTTTGCATACATCCGTATGACGTAAAAGTGGGCGACCAGCGGCTCTCCTGCAGGAGTTGCGACCTTCATGTTATGCCACATCTGATGCAAAGTAGGCCTACCATTTCTCCAGGGGTGGGAGGGCTGTTTAAATTCTCTTTCGTCGACTTCGGCAAGAGTTTTTCTTTGGGTTTAAAAATGTCCTGCGACCTTTGTGAGGACTCTTCAGCTGTCCTCTCTTAGATATCTTCCAAAAAAAGTTTTATTGTTATATAGACTTACTGGGATCCTCGTAGCAGGACGTGATTATCTCTTGAGCTGATCCCCAGTTGCAGACGGACTGCAGGTTGAAACAGTACGCACGTAGAGCTATCTGGCAGCAGCAGCAGCACAGCATGACAGCAACACAGAGGGCAGAGAAGATGAAAATGAGCCGGAGACCTACCACCTGCCAGTTCTGCCCTATCCGCTCCCATAGAGGCGTCTCTTTGATTTCATCATCCTGGCAATGAGTGTTATCAAGTCGCTAAATGATTTAGAGATTAAATTTTTTTTTTCAATTCGAATATAGTTTTTTAAATACAATATTGATGTTATTATATTTTAACAAGATAGATATTGCGAATTATATAGACTAAATACATCCTAATCAGAAGAATAACATTTATTATCACGAAGAAAACTCTTAGGCCTACTCTAAAGGCATAAGCTACAAGGCAATATTCATAACTCGTTTATAGATCTACCCAATATAGGATATAAACATAGACAACAAAAAAATATAGAGAGATGGTCATTGATCACGCACAAAATTGCTAATATATATATAAATCCAGTTTATTTAAAATCAATTTGAATGGCATGCATTGGTTTCATTGTTAGTATATCATATCATTTGTAGGCCTATATTTGGCAAATAGATTTGCAAAATTACAGAAGACACACAGTATTAAGACTTGTATAGATTGTGTTCTAATTACCATATTATCTCGACTAGGCTTTGTACTAACTTTATATACTGGACATTTTTTCATAATGACTGCTAATATGGTGTATAAATAATTATAATTAAGTAGGACTATCTATACACATTTGAATTTAAAATATCATAAATCATTATGGTTACATTAAAATCTGTGGAAATTTAAGTCTAAATACCGTAAGATTAAAAAAAAAACAACAACTTGGGATTTATTGACCAAGTCGCCTGTTACCCATGTAAGGGAGTTCTGTATTGAAAATTTATCAATTTATTCACTTAGATTCACTTTTTCATCATTTAGGTGATCTAACTGCTCTTTTTTGTGTAGCCTGTTCTACTTTCTGTATTTTCTATCAAAACACTTTTATAATAGATACAGAGCACGGATGCTATAATATATATAATAAATGTTACCATGAAATCATAGTCCAACGTGTCGTCTGCTGGCCACTGATGCGTGTCCTCATAGGTATATCGTCTGCTTTTGGACTTTCCAACGCTAGTGTCATTACTCTTTGAGATGGGAAAAACAAAGTCTTAAAAAAAGCACGTATAAATATTTCGATGTTTCTTACTTAGCACTTCTGATTCATAAAAACGAATATTCATATTTCACTAGAGTAACACCTTTAGTAGAATCACTAAATTTAGAAAGCCTTCATGAGAGAAGACTCAGAAGTAAAGTAGCAATGATATATAAAACACTGAACCATAATCTTCAAATACTAAGACAAATTTAATAAAATATTCAGAAAGAGACAAAGATAGAGACATATTCCTAGTTCCATATGCTAGGACAAATTTGTACAAAAGCTCCTTCTACCATAGCGCTATTAGAGCAATGAATGGGTTGCCTGAGCTAGCCAGGAAAACCAGTGACTTGGCAGAGTTTATGTCATTGTTTAATATGAATGACTAAATGCATGACGAGTATGACGTAATCATCTTTTTTTTTTGAAGTAACGTCTGTAACATATAAGACGATAAGATAAACACTGTTGTCCGACTTAGGTCTTACACAACTAAACAAAATAAGTAGTTTATAACTTTATATAGACCAATATAAGTCAATGAGACAGATCTATAAAAGCTTGGGTATAGAGGGCGTGGAGACGAAAGGCTTAGGAGAAATCTAAATGGAGGGATGTGTTGAAGCAGGACAGAGCCCTCTATGGGCTTTAGCGCCACTAGGATAGGATAGATAGTATAAATTAATGAATTTTGAAAATGTTCATACATGGTAGAAAAATTTCATTTCTGTTTTTTTTTTTTTTTTGGTGTCTCATGCGTACGAATAGTGTAGGTGAGCTTTTTTGTTTAAAAAAAAAAGGTATGAGATAGTTTTATGCACCTTTTAACACTGCAGAATCAAATGTTCTAACGATTACAGCGCAAAATAATTTCAATATTCTATAAAATAAAACATTAGAATTTCATTTCTTTGACTTACAACTTATTTACCTAAAAATGAACAACTAACTTATGGGTGTAGGCCTTCTAAAGGTTTCGAAGATCAACCACCACGCATTGAGGAGTTGTTGGCAACTGTGACTTTTTTTTTTGGCGCCCTTTGACCTTGTTTATTTTTTCGCGAAAATCTCCAATAGGGATACTTCCTGATAATATTTATACTTTTCTGATGACTTTTCATTTATATGACAAAGCTTTGACTAATTGTTCTATAGGCTTTATATTCTCATTCTTTTCATTATTCAAAATAATTGTAGTTAAACCAAAAAGTAACTGGTGAGCTTAACACTTTTATCTCCGTAATTTCTTGCCACATTCTGGTGTAATCAACGTTGGTATCGTCAGTTAGGAGAAAAAGAGTTAAGTCTTTCCCAGTTCCCCGACCAGACCTAGCGATCTATATCTATATACTAATGTGGACTCAGAGGCGCCCAAAGATGCCGAAATTAAAAATTCCAATCTTCACCAAGATTCGAACCCTGGATTCCGGTTCGGAAGTCAAGCGCCTAACCGCTCAGCCACCGCGCCTCCCCCCTACTATCGTGACCTACCATTTGTATTAGTTTGACTCATTGGCGTAGCTAGGGTAGGGTGAGAATTTGAAATCCTCCCTGGCCCTCACTTGAGGGCCCCCCCCCAAATGAGCGTTTTTTTTACATTAATGATTAAATATTACGTAAAATGCAAGGGGTCATAAAAAGGTCAAGCCTCCCTGTGCCCCAAAACCATGGAAAATTCCTAGCTATATAATACGCCCCTGGGTTGACTTCTGCCCCATTGACATCACGCGTGCTCCTATTGAAATGTGTAGTTCGTGAGCTTTTATCGGCGTGTTCATTCTGACCGACTGCTCCCTTTCGTAAAATACTAAAATGTGAGTTTTGGCGAGTCACCTTGACGTTTGTATTCTGTTGGGTCATGTTGACATGTCGATGTCGAGTCATGTTGACAAACACATTCTGCCGGGTCGTGTGAACGTGTCGAGGTATTCGGGTCAGGTTGACAACTACATTCGGCGTTTGGGTAGAACTGTCCTGCTCTGCGACGCGAGCACTTTTAGCTAAGTCTGTAGTGCATGAATGTAAAACATGGATTGGATAGAGTGAGAGCCGAGTAGCCTATTTTTATTTTCTACATAGATTAGTCAATAACAGAGATTAATTAAAAGTAATTTCTAAACAAATAATTTCAATGCTTCATTTAATCGCCAAGAGCAGGCTAAATAGATCTAAAGGTCTCCTAACTCAAATACAGTTACACGATGTACCTCTTCGTCTTTTATTTGATATAGAGTTTCCCCTCTATAATGGTTCTACTTATAATTATATATCGGTCAACATTATGTAATATCAAAATATTTATGGGTCATTGATGTCTAAAAGTCTGTTCTATCTTTTCCATATTGGCGACAAGGCTAGACCGAGCTAGATGGATTGAGAGTTAACTCATAATCCCCAATCCCAAACACATTGAAACATGAACATATTAATAACCTAATTGTCGTCAATGTTGAGTTATAGACTCATGAGAATGTAAGCCGACGGAAGCTTCCTTACATTGGCCTGTTTGAACAAATCTTCTGTGTTTGAGAGGTACATGCAGTTGAAAATATATCACATCACTATTACCGATTGCCAGTATCCCGACTATCGGTATATATTAGAGGCGAGGTCGAATGCCAAACACACAGGGGAAATTTCTCCAACTTTGTACCACAGTGGTCGGATGTCGTAAAATGGCTTCTTGGGGAAGGGTATGTGAAGCGTGGCAATGCTGTTGGGGGAGGGGGGCTCTCTTACATCCCCACCAAAGCAATGAACTAAGTTTTTTGGGCACCCCCAACGGTGTTTTTGTTTTGCTTCTCCATTGACCTGTATTCGTCTCCACTAACGACCGTTTCTACCCGAGAGACACGTATAGGCTGAGAAGTGTAGTCTACATTCGTATGGGGTATGGTATAGATTCATAACAAACAAATATTCACATTTGACTAGAGTAACACCTTTAGTAAAATCACTAAATTTAGAAAGCCTTCAGGAAAGAAGATTTAAGAGCCCACCCAAATAAAAAATTTAATACTCAGAAAGACACAAAGATAAAGGCACATTCCTCGTCCTTTATGCTAGGACAAATCTGTCCAAATGCTCCTTCTTCCCTAGTGCCATTAGAACAATGGAATGGGTTGTCTGAGCTAGCCAGGAAAACCAGTGACTTGGCAGAATTTAAATAAATATGCATGATTGAATGCATGACGCGTAGGACGTAATCATCTTTTTTTTTTTTTTTGAAGAAACTTCTGTATTATATAATATAAGATAAGAAGATAGATATGAAGTGAGCATTAACTACTCATCAGCAATGAGGATTAGGATCTAGTACAGCTTACCGCTTGTCGTAAATAAAAATAGAGCTAAATTTAGCCTGTAACTGGAACCTGACCAGCAACACATTTTATCGAGCAATCTTCCCAAACAATTCGATATTATTTAGAAGTCTCCCTCAACACTTTTAATGTCTAAACCTTTTTTCTTTTTTATTATACAAATGTCACAAAGTTTGTTCTCTTCTTTCATTGTTGGTGCTTTTTCGGAAATTCTTAAAAGTGTTCTTTTCTTCCTTGATAGGGAAATACCAAACCAAAGTACCATGTCTAGATCTCATTAGAATGGACCTCATTCAAGAATCTTAAACAAACACCATTTAGCCACGTGATTCTATATATTTTCTATACAGATTATGTAATCCATAAAGGCTGTCACGTGATACGTATTTTTCATTGTTTTATCAATATTATGACGTGTTTTTTTTTTTTTTTTTTGTTTTTGAATAGCTTTAAACAAAAAAAAATGTGTGTGTAATGAAGTGTTTGTGGAAAGGCAGATTTAGAAACTTAATTTAATACACACGATGTTTCAAATCTAAAGCCAGACCAATCGATCGTTATGGTAGTCACCAACACTGACCTGCCACGTCGGACAGTGGAGACTTTTTATCATGTCGTACAGACCTGTGACATGGCTAGGAACTATTGGTCTCCACTGCCCACAGGTTGCGTCGACGTTCCAGATCATTGTTCAGGGCAGTTGAGGCCTCCTATGACGATTGGTCTCTGCAGTAGCATGTGAAAAATCAAAGCTTGCTTTCCTTCAACCGCTAGCTGGTCTGCAAATAAATATTTAGTCTTGGGTCAACCACTGTATACTTCTATCCAGACATCAACTTTATTTCATCCAAGGTTCATGTTGTCCGATTCGTTATGTATTTCTAAACAAAGTTTACAAATTACAATTCAAATTTATGGATGTCTTATTCAACTTTTTTTTGAAACGTACATTATTTAGCTCATATATTACGAATTTATCACATTTATTACACCCAGAAAAAGACATCGCCTATGCCCTAATCTGTTGAACCGTTGGGGCACCATACTGATCTGTCGTCGATCGTCTATCTTCATTCTTCTGTATTTTGCCTTAAGGAAGGTCTTTGCGAACCCTGAGTACCTTATGATAGCGTTGTTTTTTTTTAAACAGTGGTTAACGAGTCACTGCCGTTGTAATCTTTTTTTTTTCTCTAATATCGTCATCTGCGATACGGTCTGTAGGTAATACGAAGAATCCTTCTATAGCATCTCAATTCCGTTGCTAGGAACCTCCTCTCTAGCTCTGAAGTTAGCATCCTAAATTAACAAGCATACATGTCACAATGACAAATGAAAGCATTTAGTCTATTTCTAGTACACGTAACATGCTATCAAGCGCAATAGCTTAGCAGTGAGTAGGGCCCTACTGCTTCCAGTTCACCTTTACTTGCATTACATTCAGTCACTACTCTTATTGACATTATGATTCGCGAAAACTGGAAAACTCGCACAAAAAAAATGTTTCAACTCTCGAAACTTCCTGTGCTCATAATTCCACATGAATTCTGTCCTCTTTTGTATTGGGATGGTCATCTTTTGTATTGGGATGGTCATCTTT
>JADKLZ010039557.1:0-21072 GCA_021533235.1 Biomphalaria straminea
GATGAATGCAGAATTTGGTTTATACATCTACTTTTAGTTACATATGGATTAAACCTATTAAGACATAAATAAATCTTCAAATTGTCTGCATAGTACAAATATATCATAAACTAAACATTAAAACTGACATTTTGGAAAAAAAGGCTTCAAAATGCTTTTATAATTAGTCAACTTGAAACAAAAATAATTATGCACTAATATGTAAACTTAATTTTTTTTGTGACCTAAAATGCATGTAATCATTTAATTGTTTTGAGGAAGTGGACAAGACTCCGACATTTCTTCACAATTAGCATAGCGATTTAAATTAGGATTGTCAAGATCTCCTCTGTTTTTGTGATTCGTACTATCTGGGTCATGAGAAGGTGGGCCTGTGGTTCGAACACAGGCACATCTTGGCTGAGAGCTTCCTGCTGAGTAAAACATTCTCGGCACACCAACCCAGTCTCTGGCGACTCCACCACTTCGAGTTGAACACCACACCCTCCCTCCACTGTTTTGGCTCCATTCAGAATTGCAAGGTGGGAAAAGCTTTTTATCATTTTCAATCAAGTCTTTCTCTAGTAAGGCTTGTTTCAATTTCTTCTTGTACAGCTGCATCATAGGTAGTTCTTTACCATCTTTGTCAAAAAAAGTCCCTTCAACCTTGCCTATAAGTTTATAGTCCTTTTCATAAAATGCTTTCCAGTTCTCTATACCAAGCACTTCCGCAGGTGATAATTCTGAAATATCATCTGTTAAGCCATCTTTGTCAAACTGACCAGTGACAAATGCCTTGGACCCGTCAATGCCTGAGAAAAACTCGTATCCTCCCCCAGGACCATAATGTTTTCTTCCCTTGGTAACGTCGAATACATAGCCAGCGACTGCTAGATAGACGTCCCCATTATTTTCTCCCTTGAACGTAGCAAGATCGTCTTTTGTAAATATTCGTATGTGCACATTTTCTACTGTTTCATCATTTTGTCCTAAAGCGCTTTTAAAAAACGTTTTTACACATTTCGGTCCAAAAAAATAAGCAGCCACTGCCACAGCTATTGATAACAAGATGAGTTTTCCTCTCATAGTAAGGACTAAGGTTGTTTACGTTTAGATTCTAAGTCGGAAATGCAAAATGAAATAATGCGAATGTCTTGAAACGTGTTGTCAAATGCTCCACTGCTAAATCTAAAAAGTGTACCAACCTGAAAATATTAACTCATTTCTTTTAAAAGATTTGTTATTTCATCTTTATTTCTAGATCTAGAATCTAGATGTCTACATTTTAGTTATGAAATATTGATCTAGATCTTTTTTTAAATTTATGTCACAATAATCATTAATAATTGAATACAATAAAAAAAAATTCGCGCAATACTAAAAATTGGAATAGATTCGTAATCATTGAAATAATAAAATTTACAATTCAGGGTAGGCAATGTCGTTATGAGAAAGCGTCAAAATGGCAGCGTTTGGATTACATTTGGGCACGTGTTCTACATGCATTGCTGTTTACAGGGTACTGTAGTATTTAATTTTAAACTAGATTTAACAAATACACAATCCAGATCTGGATAATCGGTCACATGATTAGATCTATGCGATGGGTACTTTCAAAACGAAGAACTTAAAAACGCACTGGGCGTCAAGGCCAAGGAAATAAAAAAAAAAGTTTTTTTTTGTTATTATTGTAAACTAAAACTAAAAGATCTGCAAATATTAACTAGATCTAGTAAATTGACGATGATAATGATAGTGGATAAGATCTAGACCTAATCTAGATTTAGATCTAGATTTATGTATTCCTAATTTAAGCTCATCTCATGATAATTTTATTTTAAATCTTAGAATCTATGGCACAGGTCACACACTGACACAGCAGAATGCAGATCATCATCATGTCATTCATCATAATTCAATGTTGTTGTTTTTTTTATCAATACTTTATAAAATTAAAATCAAAGATATAGTCTAGCAGAATGTAGCTGTAAATCGACTACACTCTACACATGCAGCTACGCCTGTTGATCTGTTCTTAGGCTTTATTATAAAATAATAATAAATAAAAAATTATGTTGATAATTATGGCCAGAACACCCCTTTCTTAAATTCTTTTTTTGAATTGTAATAAATGGGCCACATTTTAACAGGTTAACAGTCAACTTTTACACTTACAAATACTTTTTTAGCCAATAAGTTAATGTGTATCTGTTACAACGAAATTTTACGGCCTGCTCTCTATTTCCTTTTCTCTCTCTCTTCCTTTTTTACTCAATGGAACCCACTTTTTGTTTTCTTTAAACCTGCGCATCATAAATTTTCTGACATTGACTTGATTTAAAAAGACCCGCTACATAATGTGCCTCTGACTCATACACCCACTCATATTTTAGACCTGTTAATTTAGTTGCACACTTCCATTTTTTTAACCACTAACCAAAGTGAGGGAGCATCACTGTATCATGAGAAGGTGGGCCTGTGGTTTGAACACAGCCTGCAGTATTTAATTTTTCTTCTTTCTTATGCTTCTCAATTCACTCTATTACCGTGACGCTTCCTCCCTTTGGTTACTTTTACTTTTTTTTTTCAACCTGAATCTTAATTTAATGCAATCCTTGCATGGTATTAAACACTGTTCATACGTTTCTTCATTCCATCAGTTTCAGGCCTATTATATATATATATATGAAAATATGCATTTTCCGAAGCCCCCAATTGAATGTCACTTTCTTGTTCCACTTTCTACATTTATTTTTGTATTTAAATCTCTATCATATTATAAAAAGAAAAATCAATTTTTTTTTATTGAACACAATCATTTATCTCACCTCTTTTGAATGAAATGATAATAGGTCTAGATTATTGAATTAATAATAATATTTAATAAAAATAATAATAATAATCTAGATCTATTAATTCAGAATCTATTTTGACATTTTTTTTTCTGTCTAGATCTAGACTATTGTAGATTCTAGATCTATTTATTAACCAGAAATAGTTCCATTAAAATTTGTAATCATGTTTCAATGAAGATCTCTTTTATCTTTAGGATGGAAAAACCAATGTCATAGCAAATGATCTTGGAGACAGAGTAACTCCTGCAGTTGTTGCTTTTACAGATCATGAAATTGTAAGTTTTTTAAATTTAATTTATCATTGATTCTTTTACAGTATAAAATCCATCATGCATGATGTTCTCTAAGAGACAGTAGTGTTTATTATTTAGTATTTATTATGCATTACAATTCTAGTTCGATTGTGATTCTTGACTAGCCAGCAGCCTTGGCTTTAGCATGCTACACATTACGATATTTTATTGTTCATAGTCTCTGCACTATTGGTTTTTCTTGACTTAGTGAATTAGTTCCTGCCTTACCAAACTCACAGAAAGTTTCTTGGCCAAGAGAACAGTTTCAGTTGGTGTTTTAAACTTCATTCCTAATGATCATTTCTGGGTCCATTACTTTTTATATCATGCAGGCCTATACTTATCCACTCAGAAGTGTTATAACTTATAACAGCTAGAGTTTCATTTTTATACCTTTTTGTTAATGACACACAACATTTTAGATGAACATTAAAGCCCTTCTGCTCAAAATGTATTTGGAATATTATTTAGTCTTATAGTATATATAGGAAAAATAATGTAAAGTTTATCTGTTTCTGTGATCAACAAGGGTTTCATGGGGCCAGCACAACAACCAACCATCTTTACTTTTCCCCAATTAATGTCTGGTACCCATTAGTGCTGAGTGAACTAAGAATGTCCTAAAAATCCAGAAATTCAAAATCAGTCTTCACCAGGATTTTAACCAAAGACCCATCAATTCAGAAGCTAAGCACTTTTAAAGGCTTTACAGCTCAGTCTCCTCAAATTATATATATATATTTGTATATTATAATGTATTTTATACATTTACCACATCATTAACTTATGTTTTGTGTGTATTTTTTTTTTCTTCAGTCTGTCGGAGCAGCAGCTAAACAAGAAATTATTCGCAATGCCACAAACACAATCTTACATGTGAAACGTCTTGTTGGGTGTAAATTTGAAGATCCTCAGGTCAAAGAATATATGGAGACAGCCAGTGTTAAGGTCAGCTGTTGTCCATGACATTGTCAATACAACTTAGCTGCTAGTAATATTTAGAGTGTAAAATCCAAGAGATCTTTATGTTAATGGTTTAGGTTAATGTTTCTTCTCTATGATATAGGTTGTCAAAGACAGTGACAAGCCAGTATTTGAAGTGGAACAGAAAGGAAAATCTGTCAAGTTTACAACACAACAGATTATGGAACTCATCTATAAAAAACTGCTGGGTATGTGTGTATATATATATATATATAGCTCCTTCGTGTTCAGAGATGAGCACATTTCTCATTTCCCTTGGACTCAAAGATGGCTGTAAAGTCCATTCCTCGCTTTAAAAAGCCGGCCGCATATGTGACATGGGTGTGTTTTGTCGGTTGCGGATGGGCCTGCTTCTTCTCTCTGCTTTCTGTTGGTTCGGCGCTCTATCGCATTGGCCACTCTACTTGCTTCAAATCTTGAGACTCCAAGACTCACAGCTTCTCGCCATGCAGAGCGGTCTGGAGCTAATGCTCCCCAGACATGAATATCGATACCGCATTCCTTGAAGGAGCAAACCGTCTTGACTGACGGGCAAAACCAGGTGAGGGTTAGCCAGAGCTAGTACCTGGCGAAACTATGGTCTCTGTCCACCACCAGCATGTAAAGTTTAGTTGCGGCTGTATGGCGCTCAAGTCGAAATCGGACTACCAGGGCCATCGGGTGTCACCTAGCAAACACAGTGGAGCGTTTTGGAGCACTGTGGGACATATAGAGCACACTGGTCATCCACTGCACCCCAAACCAGCTCCAGTTGTCTGGACTCTGTTCTGCCACTGGATCCAGCTGGCAAGGGGCGAGAGAGTGAGGCTAGGTATGTAGGATCTGAGTGGCACTAAAAGAGGCTCTTGTATGATCATGAACTGCTAATCATCTGTTACAAATAATAGCATTGTTTTTTCTTTTTGTCTAATTAGTCGGGAATTGTATTGAAAATAAAATTGAAATCAATAAAAATATTTTTATTTTCACCTGTAAGAAATTGGCTTTAATGATTATTTAACTACTAAGAGAATTACATTAATATTAAATTACTATTAGCAAAGAAAAAAAAGTATAAATCTCATGTATTTGTCTACAGTTGTACCAGTATTTGAAGATTATTTTTTTTTTACATTATGTACCATCAAGATGACTTTCACTTTAAATTATACCAAAATAGAGACACACCTAGAGCCAGCATTTTTTCCAAGAATCTTTATGCTACATACCTACTGTACCTGTGGGCTCAAATGTAAAACTGAAGAGTAGATTTTAAAATATTTAACTTTGTTTTTGTGTTTGCACTGTTAAAATAAATATAAGTTAATGCAATGTTAGGGCAAAGCAAAAAGTCCTATTAGTAAGGTTTTGCTAAATTAGATTTTATTGTCAATATGCCGGTTAATGGCTTGCATTTTACTGTTTATTTTATTATTTTTATTAATTTTAGAAACTGCTCAAAGTCATGGAGGAAGTGGTATACAAGATGCTGTATTAGCTGTACCATCTGATTTCAACATGGAGCAGAGAAGTATAGTTAGGTAGAGTCTTTATAATATGCTTAAAAACAATTTTTCATTAAGGTATTTTTTATTACAGTTGACATCAAAATTACCATAATCAAATTTCTTTTTCTAGCCTAGATTTCTATGCCAAGTTTATTTTTGTATTGTGTGTGGTGACGAAAATGTTAAGAATTAATCTATGTATTATTTTTACAGCGAAGTTGCTAAAAAGGCTGGATTCAATATACTCCGTGTTATCAATGAACCTTCAGCAGCCTTGTTGGCTTTTGATGTTGGACAACTAGATCAAACAGAGCGCTTGTAAGTTTTGAACAAAAAAAAATCTAACATGAAACCTTTCATATGACTAAATGAATGTTGCCATTTTTTTTTCATGCTTAGTTTTTAGATACACTGAATGCACCTCATATTGCCCTGGTTAAGGAACAAGTAGGTAGTGGTTGTTCTTGCCAAATTACACCACAATCATTGTTCTTAAATACTTGGTGAACTTAAATGCATATGAAGAATGGATGAATAGGAAGAAATTCCCTCAGAGCTCTGCTTTCAGCATCTCACTCGGTCAGACTCACCGCCACTTGTTGATCAGGGAACATGAAAAGCACCAGGATGTCTGTGTGTAGTCGCTGAATGAACTGTGTCTGTTTTATTTATGTGTATGTTTCTTTTGTGTTGTCTTTATATGAAAAAAGAGTCATTGTAATCACAACAAGTTTTCGTAAGGATCAATAAAGCAGTCTTAGTCTTAGCTTGTAGTGAGCTGACCCATGATGATAATGCAGTGCGCTGTGTATATGGTACAACTCTACCCAGTAATGGTCACTACCATTGTGAAACCTTCAGACATGGCTTGGGCGTAAAATATAAAATCCTTTCCAACAACCACTAGGATAATGGCACTTTGGTGCTGATTCCCTGCTGGACTTTTTGACTTGGTGAAGTTATAAATTATCTGTACCACTAAGTCTTGAATGGAAGCTTGAACAATCATAGGCTTTAGAAACTGGTTATCTTAAATTATAAATTGTCTTTACAACTAAGTTTTGAATCGAAGATTTACTTTTATTAACTACTACTAAATTTGTTCTTTACTTTTAGTAAGTGCCTAGTTTATCGTCTGGGAGGCACATCCCATGATGCTGTGGTGTATGACGTGGAGCAGGGCATGTACAGAATAATTGCGAAAGTGTCAGACAGTCAGTTTGGTGGAGATAAGTTTACAGATGTATTACAGGGCTTCCTAACATCTGAGTTTAACAGGTCAGTCAACAAAACATACTTGTTAGATACAGATACAAACAGGCTAGGTTTTTTTCAATTTATTTGCAAACTCTGTAAAATGGTAATGAATGGATCGTTTCTGTAGTTGCTTTGGACAAAATATGTAGGTCAAGCGGTATCTGTAAAGCCATGTAATATACAAGACTTTAATATTCAAACTTGACAATGTGTTATTATTGTTATTAATTGATGTCAAATAGTCAGTTGAATTGAAGTACTAAAGAAAGGGGTCAGGATGTACAAAAAATATGTTCATAATTAAAAATCAAAGGATAAAATATTCAAAGAAAGAAAGGAACACTTTTTAGTGAATATGTTACTCTTTGTAAAAAGTGTTGTATACTTCCTATGACATCAAGAGCATAGATTTAATTTCTGTCTACGACTGCTCATTGAAAACTATCCCTTGTGTATTGAACAAAAAGTTTTATCAATGTTAGAAAGAAATGTCTTTTATATGGATTCTAATAGGGTTTTAACTAGATTTTCCAATTAAAAAAAAATACTTTTTATACTTTAGTTTTTGCTTGAAAGTTATTTGTTTAGTAAGCATTATAAATACAATAGACTTTTTACCTTAGCACTGCAATTATTGTATGTTGACTGGACTTCACATAACAACCAGCTACTTTAACTTCATGACTTGGCTACTTTGACATTAAAAATCTTTGTTCATTTTTTACTTTTATTTAAGATAATTGGGTTTTTGGTTGTGAACATTTAATATAGTTATAATATTAAATATTCACAACCATAGCATGTGGTTTTCACGTTTTGGCAAAGAGAATCATGAAAATTATAATTTTATCAATTACAGAAGTGTTATTTCTTTTAGTCAACCATTTCAATATATTTTTATAGACAGTTTCGCTGTAATATGTCAGAGAACAAGAGGTCAGTCATTAAACTGGGTCTGGCCGCAGAGCGTTGTAAGCATGCTTTGACCACCATGATCACTGCCCAGTGTGCTGTGGACTCTTTATTTGAAGGATGTGACTTTCATTACAACATGTCCAGGTAAAATGTGGTCAGTAGAGGAAATGTTTTAGTTGTTCTTAAGCCATGGTTAAATTATTTATTCATTTTTTTTTTAAAAATTACCAACTTAATAAGTAGTAAAAGGTATACATTTAAGGTGTAGAAGTTTGATTGTACGTAAACTAAGTAAATGAAAAAACGGCTCATACTTTTTTTTTCTCTTGTAATATGCTGATTTACTTAACAGTTTTACTCAACCATAGCTGATATACTGTGATTTTACAAAAACAAGACCAGATTTCTGCTTTATTGACTTGATGTTATATTCATATTGCTTTCTGGGAGATATTTCTCATGTAGATTTCTTAATTATTTTTTTTTTTTACATAAGATTTGATTTCATTGTCTTACAAGTGAAAATATTTAAATGTAAAATCCTATTTTCTTTTTTAACCCTATATACTTAATTGAAAAATAAATCCTGAATCCATATTTTATTTGGGGAGAAGGAGACTCTAAAACCTACATTGGTACCCTGAAAAAAAAAAGCTGATTTTTATGAGCAATCATTGTTTTAATCTGATTGGTTGTTTTTTTTTCGTGTCTTTTTTCAGGGCAAGGTTTGACAGTTTGTGTATGCCTCTAATTACTAAATGTACCAGTCTTATAGATCAAGCCATAACCCAGGCTGGGTGTGCAAAGGAAGACATTGCAAAAGTGGGTTTTGTCTTATGTTGTTGCATATTGCTTTGATAAGGCACTAAGTGTATTATTAGATAAAAAGGTTAGACTTCAATAGCTGATTCAAATAAATACTTGGTAACTAACAAATTGTTTATATTTTGAATGTTTCAGGTCATCATTTGTGGTGGTGGAGCCAAACCTCCAGTGGTTAAAAAAATCATTGCTGATTTTCTTCCATCTTCGTCCTTGTTAAATAACATCCCAGAGGATGAAATTATTGCGATTGGAGCAGCTAAAGAGGTGATCTTGTCCACATCCACTTATTGCATTTAGTTGTTGTCTTTATTAAAAGAAATTTCTATAATATAAATCAAATAAGAACATAAAACTAAAATGCTATTTAACCTTGGTTAGGCCAATAATAGAATATGCATCCTCTGTTTGGGACCCCTCAACTCAAGAAAACATTAAGAAACTAGAACAGACACAAAATAGAGCAGTGAGATTCATAACAAACGAATATTCACATTTCACTAGAGTAACACCTTTAGTAAAATCACTAAATTTAGAAAGCCTTCAGGATAGAAGACTTAAGAGTAAAGTAGCAATTATACACAAAACACTGAACCATAATCTCCAAATACAAAAACAAAACTTAATAAAATACTCAGAAAGACACAAAGATAAAGGCACATTCCTCGTCCCATATGCTAGGACAAATCTGTACAAATGCTCTTTCTTCCCTAGTTCCATTAAAGCATGGAATGGTTTGCCTGAGCTAGCCAGGAAAATCAGTGACTTGGCAGAATTTAAGTCACTGGTGAATATGCATGACTGAATGCATGACGCGTAGGACGTAATCATCTTCTTTTTTGAAGTAACGTCTGTATTATATAAGATAAGATAAGATGTGCAGATAAGGGCTAAAATAAGCAGTAAAAGAACAAAAAAATAATATGTTTCTCCCAGTGAAGATAATTTCAAAAAGATTACATTCTAATTCTTTATTGTTAAGCGATCAGGCATTCACTAACAATTTCATTCTCACCTATCACCCTCAATCTACAAGGTGTGTCTGATTTAAAGGTTTTTGAAATAATTTTTCAAATCAATGATGGCATTAACAAAACAACAAGAAATAGAATGCTTTTATTTAAAAAACATTACAAATTAATAACCTATTACTTAAAACAAAACATTTTGTACAAATCACAACCAAAAAAAAAACTTTTTTTTTTTCTTAAATGGAACAATAATATTTTAAGTCGATGATATAAAAAGAAAAAAAAAGGTACAATTTTTTTTAAATATTTTTTTACAAAATAGAAGTTTGTTGGGTTTTTTTTATCTTTGATCTTGGTTTGTCTGATTGTGTGAACCTAAATTTTGTTTATTACTAGGCTGCCTTGTTAGTTGGTGGAAACAATGCTACCAATGTGGGTATTGATGCTGCTGCTTCCACTGTCAACTTTAAAATTTTACCCAAGTCTGTGTGTATAAAGGTATGAAAAACAAGTGACAATGCTAGATGTTTCCAGGTTTGAATTTATTTGTACATCTTGGTTTTTAAAACTAATGGATGTGCTGTGTATGCATTTAGAGCTGTTTTTGTTAGTACAATAATTTTTTATTTTCATGGCTGGGCAAATCAACTATAAATTTGATTTTGGAAATCATAAACTACCCATCCCTTTGTATTTATCCCTTTCATTGAGATCTGTTTCTTGTTTCTTTCCTTATCTCTGCTTTGGTTTGCCTGCATTTAATCTGTCTTTGTTTTGGGATTTGATCCTTTCACTCCTACAACATTTGAAATTCTTTCTAATGACTTTGGCATCTCAGTCTTCATTTTTTTATTGATTTATGAAATAGTTTACAAAGATACAAATAGAGTTCTTGTTTGATTCAATTTCATATCTAAGTCCATAGATTTTTCTGAAGACTGTTTTAGCTATTTTTATGAGTTTTCTTTTGATTTGAGTTTAGTTAGCATAATATTTTTACTGGCATTCATTATTACTTGTCTTATTATTGTTGTAGGAAAGGATAAATATATCTTCATTTTAAATTTAGTATCTAATTTATGTTACATATTATCGTTTGAAAACCATATTTTAGATGACTGTGTGCTTGTTTTGTTTTTAAGGCCAAGAAAGACGAGCTGGAAGTTGTTATACCACAACATAGTCTTGCTCCTTGTCGTAGACAGCACACACTGACTCTGGAGGCTCACCAGAGGGCGGTGGTTCTTGAAATCTATGAGACAGATGAACCAGTTCAGTTAGAGACCGCTAGACTATTAGCCAAGGTGATATATTATAAGTATTTTTCTTTTATTAGCATACATCATCTTGGTGATTCAATACCTAAAAAGAAAGGGGGCTCAGTTTTATACAAAAACTTAATGTTCATGCTATTTGATAATTCTTGGAAGTACTAGTTAGAACTTATTATTTATAAAAGTTTAAAATAGAAGCAATATTTTATTAAGAAATTAGCTTTTTTTTTAACTAGAAAATTTTTACTTTTGTCGACACATTGTATTATACAATATCTTGCATTGTAATAAAATTTATTCTAAATGTCTTTTTTTTTTCCCATCCATGCTTTCAGTTAGTCTTGAGAGACGTACAGCCTGGCTCTACAATCAAATCTAACTTTCATCTAAGAAGGTTAGTGTGTTAAATGTAGTTTTTTAATTTAGTTTTGGATCTGCAGCAAAACATTCCATTTCTTTTTGGTATTAACAACTTTGAAATTCAAATGTCTACCACCCTCTCTATAAATAACTGTTTGTAATTAAGCTAATAGTGTTGTCTTTGGTCAACAAGTCAGCCCCATATTACGCCCTGGAATTATAAGTTACATTCTTAACTATATTAAATTTAGCCATGATTATTATAAAGAGAAGTTTTTATACCAGATGTGATAGAGTCCTATGTTTCCCATGACATTTGTTTGTTCACAAATACACGTCTTTTATTTTCTCTCAACCAGAGAAGGTGACCTCCATGTGACTTGCCAAGAAGTGACCTCTGAGAAGGTTGAAAGTGTGACCATCACATGTCACTAACACCAAGAGACCAGCTAGTTTGTGTACAGTAGAATGTGTCTGTGTGAAGTTTGTATGGACTGTGAGAATGTTACCTCCCTTTGTATTTTATTATTATTTTAAAATTTAAATGATGTAACAAAACCTTTTAATCAATCATGTAAGTATGAGTGACTGATCACACCATTTCTATGTCTATAGATTGATTGATGAAATTCGTTTCTTTATATACTTCTTGTCTATTTTTATTTAATTTATATTAGCCTGGCATTATCATGAAAAACACTGTAATAAAATGAAGTCAATTTGAAGCATCTATGTTATCTATTTAATATTCTTAGCCATCTACTTCATGCACCAAGAGCTTTACTAAAGCTTGATTAGTCAATGCTGTTACTTTATTAAGCTCTGCTAATTATAAACTCTTTGTGAATATGTGAGTCTGACTTATGACAAATTGGTAAGAAACAAGCAGTAGTTGATAGAAATTGTCCATACTTTGATGTTGTTTACTCTATCTTTATCTTAGCTTATAAACTACAGATGTTCCTTCAGAAAAAAAGATAATTAAATCCTATGAGTATCCATGGTCCAATCTAGTTGTGCATGTTAATTATAGACTTAAAACTCTGGTCATTGGTTTTCCTGGCGAATGCAGGCAACCTCTTCCTTGCTCACAAGGAAATCGCTACTCATTTAAAATTATTTCTTATAGTAAAATTTATGTAAGTACTAATCCTTTCAATGCATGGGATGGCTATCATTTACCCTGTCCCAAAGAACTTATAAAAATTATTATTTAAAGAAATAAGTTTGTGTGTGTGTAGTTCACAATTGAGTTGTATCTTGAATCACTCAGTAGTCAGTACTTAATGATGTGTATACATGTGTTGTTGTTTGCTATTCTAAAACATTGAATCAGTTCTCTTTTGTAATATAATTATTTAAAAAAAAACATTGTTGCATTTTGTTATCATTGAGGTTTTTATGAATTAAACTTATCCAAGATTAAATTTATGTACTTCAAATGATAGATGTGCAATGAAACTTAGATTGCTTTCAAACAAGTATAATCGTAATTTCCAGTCTTATTTAATTAGCATTTATTGTTTGTTGCATTTATTTATTTAAAATAACAGACTAAAATGTTATTTCTCTGCAAAATATAACATGCAACTATTTTTACTCTCTGTATAATTCATGGTGAAGTGATTGTTTTAAAGTATCTGTACATTAGAACAGTTAAGAATTACACAGACAAATATTATAATTATAATAAGACGCTATAAGATGACTATGAATAATATTGATATAAATTATTATTTAAATTTTTTTTTTAAAGCTTGTAAATTTAACTAGGCATCTTAGAAAACTTAAAATAACAAAACAGTTTAATGTTATACAACAAAAAATAAATGTGCTCCAATAAGTAAACCATAGACCTAGATACTTCTGTATTCTGCTTAAACTAACAGAGAGCCTCTAAGCATTACCGTTATTAGTATGTTGTTCATTGACTTGAAATATTGTTCATTTTTAAAAATGACCATCTGTTGAAAGCTCTTATTAAAGTTGAACGTTGACACCCCCCAAAAAAAAAATAGTTTGAAATTATTTGTTTATAATTTGGAAGTTTTTGCTTCTAGTCAGTGATAAGTAGTTTAAAATGTACTAGCTCTATAACATTCATTTAACAATCTCGTTCTATTTCTGGCTGGTGGTTAAAGGTTAAAAGGTCAGCTTTATCTACACTTGTATTTCACTCAAGAAGACTGAATATTACCTAACAGTAAATGCACTCATTACCGGTATTTCAGAATGAAGACAACAGTATGTAATAATACATGGTTAAAATGAAGAAGTCCAAACAAAAAACGTGTCCAGTCACTACATAAACAGATTCTGGTTTTACTGTTAACTTATTTTGCTACATGTACAGCACTCAAAAAGCCTGTTAATTAAACTGTTTGTTACAACAATGGCTTATCTCCCTTGACCCTTGTAATGTTTTTGGAAGTAATGTAGAAAGTTGATCTAACCACGCTATTCAAGTTTGGATCCTAGATCTGCATACATTTGAGATACTTCCAAATTCTTTGTGTAAGAATGATATTATAAGGGTTTGTATCCTAGATCTACATTTTGGCTAGTTTCAAATTATTTTGTCTAACGTCAACATATGTGCTTTCTGTGTAAGCTAAATTTTGTGTAAGTCAGATAGCTTTGTGTCAGTACCTATATAAAGCTTTTAATTTTCCATCCATGGCAAGCCTAGTGGATTAAGCTGTGTTAGTACCTATATAAAGCTTTTAATTTTCCATCCATGGCAAACCTAGTGGATTCAGCGCATTGGATGTTCCTGGGTCATGCTGATCTTTGATACGTTTATACGTCTTGTAATCCAGCTTGAGTCCAAACAGTGCTGCAGTCTTCTTTGCCTTGGTGTACACTGGGAAGGAAAGGAAGAGTAGTGCGCTAATGTAACTTAAAACATTCTAAAGCAGGGGTTCTCAACCTGTGGGTGCCGACCCCCTTTGGGGTCGATTGACGATTCGCCTAAGACCATCGAAAATATGGATTATCATTATATATTCTTCTATTGCTGTATGTGTGTATGAAAGGGGGGGGGGGCGGCAGAGCATGAAAGATTGAGAACTGCTGTTCTAAAGCTTAAGGGACGTGTGCAGTATTTTCGAGTGACTACGCAAATCTAGTTGTGACTTCTGTGGCATTTAACGTCTCGAGAGACTATCTTTTTCCTTTGCAACTTCTTGTGTGACTAAAGAGGCCAATCCTTGATACACAGATGCGATCGCAGATTGGGCATATGTAGCCACCAGGTGCCGTTGCATTTCCACCCTTCTTTCTGTTTCTGTTGTGTATGGCATCTGCAATCCGAGACCCTTCCTTTATGCTCTATCTCTATGTGGATCTATCCAGTACTACTTTTTTTCCCAGCTGGTAGTGTTAATTTTCAAGAGCTTCATGTCGCGCGTTTGCATACATCCGTATGACGTAAAAGTGGGCGACCAGCGGCTCTCCTGCAGGAGTTGCGACCTTCATGTTATGCCACATCTGATGCAAAGTAGGCCTACCATTTCTCCAGGGGTGGGAGGGCTGTTTAAATTCTCTTTCGTCGACTTCGGCAAGAGTTTTTCTTTGGTTTTAAAAATGTCCTGCGACCTTTGTGAGGACTCTCCAGCTGTCCTCTCTTATATATCTTCCAAAAAAAAAGTTTTATTGTTATATAGACTTACTGGGATCCTCGTAGCAGGACGTGATTATCTCTTGAGCTGATCCCCAGTTGCAGACGGACTGCAGGTTGAAACAGTACGCACGTAGAGCTATCTGGCAGCAGCAGCAGCACAGCATGACAGCAACACAGAGGGCAGAGAAGATGAAAATGAGCCGGAGACCTACCACCTGCCAGTTCTGCCCTATCCGCTCCCATAGAGGCGTCTCTTTGATTTCACCATCCTGGCAATGAGAGTGTTATCAAGTCGCTAAAGGATTTAGAGATTACATTGTTTTTTTTTTCAATTTGAATATAGTTTTTTAAGTACAATATTGGTGTTATTATATTTTAACAAGATAGATATTGCGAATTATATAGCCTTATAGACTAAATACATCCTAATCAGAAGAATAACATTTATTATCACGAAGAAAACTCTTAGGCCTACTTAAAAGGCATAAGCTACAATCAGTAACAATGCAATATGCATTGGCTTAACTCGTTTATAGATCTACCCAATATAGGATATAAACATAGAGCTGCAGTCTACAGTCTGCACTACACGACTGCAGTCTGCAGACTACAAAAAAATAATAGACGGTTATAGATCACACACAAAATTGCTAATATATCTATATCCAGTTTATTTAAAATCAATTTGAATGACATGCATCGGCTTCATGGATAGTAGTCTATATCATATCTTTTGTAGGCCTATATTCGGCAAATAGATTTGCAAAATTACAGAAAACACAGTAATAAGACTTGCATAGATTGTGTTCTAATTACCATATTATCTCGACTAGGCTTTTTACAAATTTTATATACTGTACATTTTTTTCACAATGACTGCTAATACTAAATAAGGCCTATAGTGCGTAAATAATTTTAAGTAAGTAGGACTATCTATATGCATATACACATTTGAATTTAAAATATCATAAATCATTATGGTTAGATTAAAATCTGTGAAAAATTAAGTCTAAATACCGTAAGATTTAAAAAAAAAAACAATAACGGGATTTATTGACCAAGTCGCCTGTTCCCCATGTAAGGGAGTTCTGTAGGTCTATTGGAAAGTTATCAGTTTATTCACATAGATTCACTTTTTCATCATTTAGGTGATCTAACTGCTCTTTTTGTGTAGCCTGTTCTACTTTCTGTATTTTCTATCAAAACACTTTTATAATAGATACATAGCACGGATGCTATATATAGGCCTAATAAATGTTACCATGAAATCATAGTCCAACGTGTCGTCTGCTGGCCACTGATGCGTGTCCTCGTAGGTATATCGTCTGCTTTTGGACTTTCCAACGCTAGTGTCATTACTCTTTGAGATGGGAGAAAACAAAGTCATAAAGAAGCACGTATAAATATTTCGATGTTTCTTACTTAGCACTTCTGATTCTCAAAAACGAATATTCTTATTTCACTAGAGTAACACCTTTAGTAGAATCACTAAATTTAGAAAGCCTTCATGACAGAAGACTCAAAAGTAAAGCAGCAATGATATATAAAACACTGAACCATAATCTTCAAATACAAAGACAAATTTTAATAAAATATTCAGAAAGAGACAAAGATAGAGGCATATTCACATAGTTTCATATGCTAGGACAAATTTGTACAAAAGCTCATTCTTCCCTAGCGCTATTAGAGCAAGGAATGGGTTGCCTGAGCTAGCCAGGATAACCAGTGACTTGGCAGAGTTTAGGTCATTGTTTAATATGCATGACTAAATGCATGACGAGTACCGTATGACGTAATCATCTTCTTCTTTTTTTTTTTTTTTTTTGAAGTAACGTCTGTAACATATAAAGACGATAAGATAAACACTGTTGTCCGACTTAGGTCTTACTCAACTAAACAAAATAAGTAGTTTATATAGACTAGTTAATGAGGCAGATCTACAAAAGCTTGGGTATAGAGGGCGTGGAGACGAAAAAGGCTTAGGAAAGATCTAAATGGAGGAGTGTGTTGAAGCAGGCCAGAGCCCTCTATGGGCTGTAGCACCACTAGGATAGGATAGATGGTATAAATTAATGAATTCTGAAAATGTTCATACATGTTGCAAAATGTATTTATTTATTTATTTTTTTGATGTCTCCTGCGTACGAATAGTATTGGTGAGCTTTTTTGTTTTAAAAATGTATATGATAGTTTTATGCACCTTTTAACACTGCAGAATCAAATGTTCTAACGATTACAGCACAAAATAATTTCAATATTGTATAAAATAAAACATTAGACTTCCATTTCTATGACTTAAAACTTATTTAAAAATGAACAACTAACTTATGGGTGTGGACCTACTAAAGGTTTCGAAGATCAACCGCCAGGCACTGAGATGATTGTTATAAATTTGGCTTAATTTTTTTCTGTTGTTGTTGGTGACTATGGCGTGTTTTTTTGTTTAGTCCGTGACCTTGTTTATAATAGTTTATCGTGAAAAACTCCAATAGGGATACTTCCTGGTAATACTTATACTTTTCTGATGACGTTTGGTTTATATGACAAAGCTTTGGCTAATTGTTCTATAGGCTTTATACTCTCATTCTTTTCATAATTCAAAATAATTGTAGTTAAACCAAAAGTAACTGGTGAGCTTAAGTATTTCCCAGTTCCCCGATCAGACCTAGCGATCTATAACTATATACTAATGTGGACTAAGAGTCGCCCAAAGATCCTGAAATTAAAAATCCCAATCGTCACCAAGATTCGAACCCTGGATCCCGGTTCGGAAGCCAAGCGCCTAACCGCTCAGCCACCGCGCCTCCCCACTACTATGGTAACCTACCATTTGTATTTGACTCAGTGGCGTAGCTAGGGTGGGGTGAGAATTTGAAAATCCCCCCGGCCCCCACTTGAGGGGGCCCCCAAATGAGTGTTGTTGTTTTTTACATTAATGATTAAATATTACGTAAAATGCAAGGGGTCCCAAAAGTTCAAGCTTCCCTGGGCCCCCAAACGATGGAAAATTCCTAGCTATATAATACGCCCCTGGGTTGACTTCTGTCCCATTGACATCTCACGTGACCCTATTGAAATGAGTAGTTCGTGAGCTTCTATCGGCGTGTTCATTCTGACCGACTGCTCCCTTTCGTAAAATACTAAAATGTGAGTTTTGGCGAGTCACCTTGACGTTTGTATTCTGTTGGGTCATGTTGACATGTCGATGTCGAGTCATGTTGACAAACACATTCTGCCGGGTCGTGTGAACGTGTCGAGGTATTCGGGTCAGGTTGACAACTACATTCGGCGTTTGGGTAGAACTGTCCTGCTCTGCCACGCGAGCACTTTGAGCTAAGTCTGTAGTGCATGAATGTAAAACATGGATTGGATAGAGTGAGAGCCGAGTAGCCTACTTTTATTTTCTACATAGATTAGCCTATAACAGAGATTAATTAAAAGTAATTTCTAAACAAATAATTTCAATGCTTCATTTAATCGCCAAGAGCAGGCTAAATAGATCTAAAGGTCTCCTAACTCAAATACAGTTACACGATGTACCTCTTCGTCTTTTATTTGATATAGAGTTTCCCCTCTATAATGGTTCTACTTATAATTATATATCGGTCAACATTATGTAATATCAAAATATTTATGGGTCATTGATGTCTAAAAGTCTGTTCTATCTTTTCCATATTGGCGACAAGGCTAGACCGAGATAGATGGATCGAGAGTTAACTCATAATCCCCAATCCCAAACACATCGAAACATGAACAAATTAATAACCTAATTGTCGTCAATGTTGAGTTATAGACTCATGAGAATGTAAGCCGACGGAAGCTCCCTTGCACTGGCCTGTATGAACAATTCTTCTGTGTTGGAGAGGTACATGCAGTTGAAAATATATCACATCACTATTACCGATTGCCAGTATCCCGACTATCGGTATATATTAGAGGCGAGGTCGAATGCCAAACACACAGGGGAAATTTCTCCAACTTTGTACCACAGTGGTCGGATGTCGTAAAATGGCTTCTTGGGGAAGGGTATGTGAAGCGTGGCAATGCTGTTGGGGGAGGGGGGCTCTCTTACATCCCCACCAAAGCAATGAACTAAGTTTTTTGGGCACCCCCAACGGTGTTTTTGTTTTGCTTCTCCATTGACCTGTATTCGTCTCCACTAACGACCGTTTCTACCCGAGAGACACGTATAGGCTGAGAAGTGTAGTCTACATTCGTATGGGGTATGGTATAGATTCATAACAAACAAATATTCACATTTGACTAGAGTAACACCTTTAGTAAAATCACTAAATTTAGAAAGCCTTCAGGAAAGAAGATTTAAGAGCCCACCCAAATAAAAAATTTAATACTCAGAAAGACACAAAGATAAAGGCACATTCCTCGTCCTTTATGCTAGGACAAATCTGTCCAAATGCTCCTTCTTCCCTAGTGCCATTAGAACAATGGAATGGGTTGTCTGAGCTAGCCAGGAAAACCAGTGACTTGGCAGAATTTAAATAAATATGCATGATTGAATGCATGACGCGTAGGACGTAATCATCTTTTTTTTTTTTTTTGAAGAAACTTCTGTATTATATAATATAAGATAAGAAGATAGATATGAAGTGAGCATTAACTACTCATCAGCAATGAGGATTAGGATCTAGTACAGCTTACCGCTTGTCGTAAATAAAAATAGAGCTAAATTTAGCCTGTAACTGGAACCTGACCAGCAACACATTTTATCGAGCAATCTTCCCAAACAATTCGATATTATTTAGAAGTCTCCCTCAACACTTTTAATGTCTAAACCTTTTTTCTTTTTTATTATACAAATGTCACAAAGTTTGTTCTCTTCTTTCATTGTTGGTGCTTTTTCGGAAATTCTTAAAAGTGTTCTTTTCTTCCTTGATAGGGAAATACCAAACCAAAGTACCATGTCTAGATCTCATTAGAATGGACCTCATTCAAGAATCTTAAACAAACACCATTTAGCCACGTGATTCTATATATTTTCTATACAGATTATGTAATCCATAAAGGCTGTCACGTGATACGTATTTTTCATTGTTTTATCAATATTATGACGTGTTTTTTTTTTTTTTTTTTGTTTTTGAATAGCTTTAAACAAAAAAAAATGTGTGTGTAATGAAGTGTTTGTGGAAAGGCAGATTTAGAAACTTAATTTAATACACACGATGTTTCAAATCTAAAGCCAGACCAATCGATCGTTATGGTAGTCACCAACACTGACCTGCCACGTCGGACAGTGGAGACTTTTTATCATGTCGTACAGACCTGTGACATGGCTAGGAACTATTGGTCTCCACTGCCCACAGGTTGCGTCGACGTTCCAGATCATTGTTCAGGGCAGTTGAGGCCTCCTATGACGATTGGTCTCTGCAGTAGCATGTGAAAAATCAAAGCTTGCTTTCCTTCAACCGCTAGCTGGTCTGCAAATAAATATTTAGTCTTGGGTCAACCACTGTATACTTCTATCCAGACATCAACTTTATTTCATCCAAGGTTCATGTTGTCCGATTCGTTATGTATTTCTAAACAAAGTTTACAAATTACAATTCAAATTTATGGATGTCTTATTCAACTTTTTATGAAACGTACATTATTTAGCTCATATATTACGGATTTATGACATTTATTAACCCCCCGAAAAAGACTTCGCCTAAACCCTAATCCGTTGAACCGTTGGGGCACCATATTGATCTGTCGTCGATCGTCTATCTTCATTCTTCTGTATTTTGCCTTAAGGAAGGTCTTTGCGAACCCTGAGTACCTTATGATAGCGTTGTTTTTTTTTAAACAGTGGTTAACGAGTCACTGCCGTTGTAATCTTTTTTTTTTCTCTAATATCGTCATCTGCGATACGGTCTGTAGGTAATACGAAGAATCCTTCTATAGCATCTCAATTCCGTTGCTAGGAACCTCCTCTCTAGCTCTGAAGTTAGCATCCTAAATTAACAAGCATACATGTCACAATGACAAATGAAAGCATTTAGTCTATTTCTAGTACACGTAACATGCTATCAAGCGCAATAGCTTAGCAGTGAGTAGGGCCCTACTGCTTCCAGTTCACCTTTACTTGCATTACATTCAGTCACTACTCTTATTGACATTATGATTCGCGAAAACTGGAAAACTCGCACAAAAAAAATGTTTCAACTCTCGAAACTTCCTGTGCTCATAATTCCACATGAATTCTGTCCTCTTTTGTATTGGGATGGTCATCTTTTGTATTGGGATGGTCATCTTT
>JADKLZ010039560.1:0-10796 GCA_021533235.1 Biomphalaria straminea
TTCTACTTTACTACTATTTTACTATTCTACATTACTACTATTCTACTATTCTATTTTACTACTATTCTACTTTACTACTATTCTATTTTACTACTATTCTACATTACTACTATTCTACTATTCTACTTTACTACTATTCTATTTTACTACTATTCTACTTTACTACTATTTTATTATTCTATTTTACTACTATTCTACTTTACTACTATTTTACTATTCTACATTACTACTATTCTACTATTCTATTTTACTACTATTCTGCTTTACTACTATTCTATTTTACTACTATTCTACTTTACTACTATTCTACTATTCTACTATTCTACTTTACTACTATTCTACTATTCTACTTTACTACTATTCTACTATTCTACTTTACTATTATTCTACGGCTATATTCAATGTGAAGCAGAAATTTTGACTGCCCGAACGCATCACTCCACGAGCCGTAATAATGGACCGCGTGTCATAGCTTGGGAAACACTAATTTAAAATATTAGTCAGCTCACGGTCTAATGATTTACGTGAGTTTAATATAAGAAATAAACACTCTAGGGAAGGGTGGCCGAGTGTAAAGCTCTTTGCTGCCGAACCGAGATGTCCAGGGTTGGAATCTCGGTTGGACTGGAATTTTTAATTTCTGTATTTTTACGGAGGCCACTGAGTCCAACCAACTGTAATGGGTACCTGACTTTAGTTGGGGAAAGTAAAAGTGGTTTGTGGTTGTGCTGGCCACGTGACTCCCTGCTCATTAACCGTTGGTTACAGAAATGGATGACAGGTCATCTGCCTTATAGATCGCAAGGTCTTAAAGAAGGTACATCACTCCTTTTTTTTTTCCTTTACTTTAGGTAACTCAGTCACTAGCACAGTAACAAAAGATATAATCAGTATAGTGCTAGTTACAAAGGCTCTTAGATCTTTTTATGGTAACACTGTGTTACTGTAGCAAAGCAAGTTGATATTAGTCGTAACAAGATGTATTAAGCAAATCTCATTGCTGTGTAGGGTTGGGCATGTGTGTGTGTGTGGGGCGTAGGTTAAAAAATATTAAACACTCGCTAGTTTTGAGTGTATTAGAAAAGCAATTTGTAATTTTGAAGAAATAAAAAAAATGAGTGGGCATGCAGCGGTCTTGTCACCGATTCTAAACCATACAGATAGGCCATAACCACAGAAGACACATAAACGCCCCTGAATGGTTCAATACTACTCAAAATTGCTCGTGAGTCTGTTTCTCTTAACATGTCCAAAGATCTCCAGTTTCGATACGCCACTGACATCTTGCAGAACCCTTCCCGAGGGGGACAAAAATATGAAAAAAAAAAAAGGAGGGCGGAGCTTGTGCAAAATGGGGAGTGAAGTGGGAGGGGGAGGAGCTTCCTCAGAGCGTCGCTTTTCTTTGGCCATCACTCTGACAGCCGACTAATATCGCACCGTCAACGTCTTGGCCTAATCGTCAACTTCAAATCGATTCGCCCAATCAAAAACAAGATATCGCTTTTTCATTTTTTTAAATAGCTATTTTGTTGTGTTGTGGTTGTTGTTGTGTTAGCTCTACGGTCTTTCTACACGCCTCCCACTTGCCACCCCCCCTTCTCTTCTACAGCTACCGTAATTTGTAGATTGTTGTATAGCAAGGTGGAAACACAGGCTAGATCTTAATGTCCAACCCAGCGAGACACAGTTCCCCCCTCTCTCTAAGTTCTTCATTTTATCATTGATATACACCGGGCAGTTGTTTTTTTTTTATTTGTGTGTTAACACCCACAGTTTGACCGTTTGACGTCAGTTCGGTCGCCAGTCATTAACAGGGTCCGCTTGTGGATACGCTGGACCAAGACAGAGGACACTAAAAATTAAGACAAAGCTCAACAACAATAATTCCTTAAAGGACGTGACTACATAACAGTTTGATTGGGATACAGATTAGCTTGAAAGGATCTTTGGACTTGTTCTCATCTGGGTAAGTTATCGTCACAATGTTAGATCTAACTTCTTAAGTGAAGTCTTAATGCCGACAAGAAAACCAGACACCAGACATCATCCGTAACAATTTTTTTTTTTGCTGACTCTTTTAGAATCTCTCTTTCTCTCTCTCTCTCTCTCCCCCCCTCTCTCTCTCTGTATCTCTCTCTTTCTCCCTCTCTGAATAACTCGTAAGTTCCAAACGACTCTCTAATGATATGATACTCTAAAAAGTGTAGCACTAATATCTTAGTATGTATATTATAATACAATTCAACATTGTATGTTGCTAAACAAAATATCACTATACAAAACAAGCCTAAATTCTATAACAAAATATGTTATTAACACATAATAACGTAAGAAAATAACATTCAAAACCATAACAAAATATGTTATGAACACATCATTAGGTAACATGAATATAATTAAAACCCTAACATAATATACTAAAAGTTGTAATGTTTTGTTTGGTGTTACATTGTAAGACAGATTTACTTCTTGATAATAAAGATTATTATTATTATGTTAAAAACGAAAGGGTATTCATTCTCTGGCTATATTATTATTATTATTATTATTATTATTATAAGCAGATATTCAATAAAATACAAATTGAAAGCCTATTTACATGTATGAGTACACCACTATACAGGCAGGCACTATGCACAACATTCTAATATATTTCTTTCATCTTTCTCTCATTCCTTAGTTCTTGTACCATCCATGGGCCTAGCCATATTTTATATTAGTTTATTTTTATATAAAAAAAAGACATTACATTTTCAATGGTAACGAATGCTTGCCAAACTCTAAGTACACTGATTGACTCTACATCTACTTTCATTCATTTGTAGGATTTTTACAAACACTATAGAACTTTAAGATCTCTTGGTCTTAAGCATTAAATATACAGCCCATACCCAACACATTATTATTATTAATTTATTTTCTACTAGCAGTGAATAATACAACTAATGCTAATTGTAGTTTATCTGTTGTTTATCTCTGTGGTAGATTACTCCAAATTCCCTCCAGTTTTCCTCTAGACTTCATGCCAGTAGATCTGGTGAAATAGTACAAATTATTGCATGATTTCATCTGGACAAGGTCCTTCAGTAGCTATAAGTTACTTTCACAAAACACAAGGGTACAGTAAATACTAATGTGTTAGTCAACTGTGTCTAGTCTAGTCTAGACATCAACACTATCAGAAGAAATCGATCTATTGATTGGTGCTGTCTGTATTTCTATTTGTAATGTAAAATCATCAAGTTAAAAAAAAACAACACAACAACTATAGAACCATTAGACTACCAGGATTCTTGTCTGGTGTGTTCTATTGTAGGATCAAACGACTAAAGAGCAAAAAAAAAAAAAAGTTATTGACTGTTGAAAGCATTTCTTCTCTGTCTCTTAGTTTATCATTTTATTGATTGTATACTTTATATTAGTTCATTCAAGTTCCTCCTAGCAGCTTGCAAAGTCTTCATAGCTTCTAAAAGTTGGTCATCCACTGGGTGGAACCTGGACATGGACTGTGACGGGTATTTCGAAAACGGCTCTAAAGATTTTCCTAGCAATTAGACTTAGACAGTTTATATATTAAAGGGGGGGGGGAACATGACTAAATTTTTTTTTTGGCAGCGCTGTGAAAACTCTGGCTTGATTGATAAAACTTATCAAAATATAATCATCTTGATATTTGGATACTTTTGGCTTTACTGGGTATTCCCAAAATCGACTCCAAATGTTTCTTTGAGAGGCGCGGTGGCTGAGAGCCAAAAATCGACTCCAAATGTTTCTTTGAGAGGCCCGGTGGCTGAGTGGTTAAGCGCTCGGCTTCCGTACCTGGGATCCTGGGTTTGAATCTCGGTGAACATTGTGATTTTGAATTTCGCGATTTTTCAAGGTCTCACTGAGTCCGCCCAACTCTAATGGGTACCTGATTTTAGTTGTGGCAAGTAAAGGCGGTCATGTGCCGGCCTAATGACAACCTACTAATTAACTGTTGGCCGAAGAAACAGGTGACCTAAACATCATCTGCCCTATAGTTCTCAAGGTCTCAAAGGGGGACTTTATTTTATTTTTGAAAATTGTATTCAGCAAAGAGTTGACTAAAGAAAGAGACGGCAGACCAATATGTATATTACGTCTAAACTTTTCTCTAAACCCTACACAAAAATGACTTGAAACCGGCGGTTATAGTCTTAAGTATTTATAAGTAGTAAAGTATTTTTTCATGTGACCTAACCTATATAACATATAATATGCATGATATAAAATTATGTTAAGACTATAAAATCGTAAATACCGCCAAACAATTTTGTAGAGGGAAGGCAAATGACGTTTAAGATTAATTTTCTATTTCGCAAACTAGATCTAGAAAGATCTATTAGAATGAACAATCTGAAAACATATCATGATTGGAATCAACAGGCTTGAAATATTTAGATCTAGGTTTGCTGTAAAGGTAGAATTTAATGCTTTGGAATCTCCATGGAAACTTAAAGGAAATAAGCATTTTATCATAGATTTGAATGACTGTATAAAGTGTATAGTTCTGTGATTAATAGCATCTTCTACTTAAAATCCGCCAAATAGTATTTTTTTTCTAAACTTTAAAAACTAAAGATCATCACTTTTTTTAGAGCGACTTCCAAGATTCATAAGTCGAATTCTGTTTCAGCTTGAAAAAGAACAACGCAATCATGTCTTTTGAAGTAACGTCTGTATTATATAAGATAAGAAAATAACAATCTAGATATAATATATAATATATAAATAGGTCTGTGAAATTGACGTCCATGAACATCGTGTTGACCGGCTTATTAGCTGAACATAATTAGCTGAACATAATTAGCTGAACATAATTGTACAAAACTCACTGGAAAGCTTTCCTTGCAGTACTGAAACAGTACATGAAATAAATAGAATGCGAGATTATGGAACGACATCAGCTTCAATAAAGGTGGATTGGATTCATTATTTTTGTGTTTTTTTATTCCTCGCTGCATTGATTATTTACTAGAGCTCATGTTTACAAAGGTGACGCCGTCCACCCCGTGAAGCAGCCGAGCATCAGTAACAGGCTAAACTGGAGTCTAGATTTTGTTCGCCGCTCACAGAACTGGAAGACAAAATTTAAAGAAATAAGACACCAGTTTTGTTTTTGTTTTGTTTTACTTATCTCCAAATCAACTATTAACACACCACACAGAATGCTTTAAAAAAAAATTCTTTCTAGGACGGAATACCTTCTGCACTCTCAGGTTCTTGATGCACTCTGAATCCAGAAACAAAAAAAAACGGGGGGGGGGGGGGGGAGGAAATTCAAAAGACTAAAGTTAGACATAATAACTATTATACATTTATTAAACATAAAGAATCACCAGGAAGGGGGGGGGGGAGGGGAGAGCATGCAAATGTATAATGTAGGCCTATATATATTTACTGCATTTATTATACAAACTAATATCACAAAAATATTTCCTTTGAGTTTGATTATGCTTACCTGAGAGGGTATATACTTTTAATCCTTTTTATTCTTTACGTATAATAAATGTATACTAGTTATTTTGTTATAACTTCAGTCTTTATACTTACTTTTGCACCCTCCCCCCGACCTGTACATGACGAGGCCAGCACTACGACCATCCAACGTACCTTACCTTTCTTCCGAACAAAATGTCCGGACTCTCATTATAGAGAGGTGGACTTGGGGACTTCTTGGAATCTCCCCTGGAAAAAACAAATCCCAGGTGTCTTTTGTAAGACATAACTTGGGCTCATAAAACTAAATTGGTCACTATACCATTAAACAATACAATATATTCATCCTCGTAGTTACCCAAATTTGATTTAACGTTTTTTTCATGCACAATACAGACGATGCTAAAATCACATTCTAAACAGAGTTGTTAGTTCTGGAGATCAAAATGTGACAGACATACGGACATCACCAAAACAATATTGGCTATACCATTTAGAAACCGGTAAATATGTCATCGGAATTATAATTTTCGTATCTAGAATTTTGTTACAGATAGCACTTCAACTTAAATGTCAAATTATATTGAACAAAAACACCACAGCCTCCCATTGAAAAGTCTACAACATGGTAGTCTGTGTGTCTGTGTAAGTCTACAACATGGTAGTCTGTGTGTCTATGTAAGTCTACAACATGGTAGTCTGTGTAAGTCTACAACATGGTAGTCTGTGTGTCTGTGTAAGTCTACAACATGGTAGTCTGTGTGTCTGTGTAAGTCTACAACATGGTAGTCTGTGTGTCTGTGTAAGTCTACAACATGGTAGTCTGTGTGTCTCTGTAAGTCTACAACATGGTAGTCTGTGTGTCTGTGTAAGTCTACAACATGATAGGCTGTGTGTGTTTGTGTGTGACTAGTTGCTGTGATCAAGTTTATTCTTTAAAATGTAAAGGTTTCGAATCCACTAGTAGATGTGGTCTGTAATTGTGATGCCATTACGTTGTGAACATATATGGCACGGTAATAACTTTCTCGTCAAGAACTATATAACTCTAACTCTTGGCTTCTGTCGCCTAACATGGAAGTCGCGCCTGAGAACTATTCACTAGCCCAGTGATGCTCAACCTTATTCGACGCGCGGGCCATTTTAATTTCCAACACTAGTGTCGCGGGCCACATGACCGAAAAGTTACAATAACGAAATGAAATTGTTCTGAAACTATTTTGATAGAAACTAACGGATTTAATAATTAATAGGGTATTAGACAATTGTATCTTATTACGTGTCACAAAATAGTTTTATTTCTCTACTTAAAATGTGAGCAGCAATGTAGGTAGCTAAACCACCAACTCATTTTGTGGTCTCTTTTTGTAAATATTTCCATGGGTCCTGTAATTTCTAGGCGTAGTTAAACAATCTTTCGTTCGCGACTCAAACCAATAATGCCTCCCCTTAAAATGACGTTATTGATTTGATTGTTTTATTAAACAGCCATTTTTCCGTTATTACACAGATATGTTGGCTTATTATCATTATCAACATGATATGTTTACTTTCCTAAATACACAAATGTGAAGATCATGAGACCAATCAGAGAAAAAGTGAGAACCATAAACGTAGCTAATGTTACATTTTTTTTCAACCTATTTTTTTCGGAAGGGTGATTTTTATACTTTGTGCCGATGTTTCGGCGGGCCGGATGGAACCACGTCGCGGGCCGGATCTGGCCCGCGGGTCGTATTTTGGGCACCACTGACTAGCCTATGACTCTCTAGGTCTGTGATGGGCAAACTATGATACGCTAATATTCTGCGATTTCCGGCCCGCTAAATGTTTTGTACCTGTTGAGAAAGATCTAAGATATTTTCAGTAGGTGTTTAAATGTGGTAAAATCAGACAGGGAGCCGGACTTAAATGAATCTCAATGAAATAATCACCAACAATTATTGGTAACTTCCAAGTGTTCTACATCTTCAATCAAGTTTCCACATTTGTATTCCCCAAGCTCAGAAAATGTGTGCATGTTTTAAATTGAAACTTCCTATATTTGAGCGCAATGATACTTCAACTTGTGCCAGGTTTAGATTGACAGATGAATACCAAATTAGGGCGAACGAATATTTAAACACTTGCAGATTTAGATGTATTACTTTTCATAGTTATATCATGAACTTTGAGACTAATTTTTGTATTCAATTTATGGTTCGCCTAAATTTTTCTTTACTTTGGTCCTATCCTGAAAAGTGTTTTCATCATTGATTTAAGTGGCTGCCATAAAACAGGGTCTGTCTTAATTCTAGAGGACTTTGCTAATACCAAAACCCTTTGATCCTTTGAAACTTCTGTTGAATGGAGGGGACATTTTTTTTTTAATTTTTTTTTTGGTGTTTTTTTTTTTTTTAGTTTTTGACCCTCAATATTAAATTTAATTTCTAACTGTTTGTAAATTACAGATATTGCCGAGGTGAAGCAAAGGACAACTTATAGGCCCTAATACATAAAGTCTTAATAGTAACTTGTTTTTTTATTCAGCACTGAAGAGTTTACATTGCCATTAAGTAGAACTATATCACATACGACAACTAACATATGTTTACGGCTTATGGAACCGCCAACGTTTAAATTTTAATAATGACTGTCTAGTTACACCAAACAAAACGTGATACATTTTTGTCTTTAATTTAATAAAGTGTGTTACAGAAATGGTAATATTATTTGTGCCTATAAATAGTTATTTACAACAATATAATTTATCGTCTGTAAAAAGAACATAAGTTAAGGTTAAGTAGATATTGTCAGGGAGGGTTCTCGCGGCCACAGACTCGTCTTGTCGTATGGGGTATAAAGTCTTTGCCCGGGCCTACCCTCGCGCTGAGCAGGATGAACTGAACAAGAGTAACGGCATGTAAAGTTAAAGTTCAGTAATTCAACTGGACAACAAGTTATAGACTGTAACTATTGTCAACTTATATCAGCGAACAACAATGTTATAAAGTTAACAGTTTAATGACTAATGAAATGATAAAATGATAAGGCATAATAAATGGAGACATGAATACACATCAATATAGTATCGATCATTCACAATATAGTGCAAATATGTTTACACAATAGCGCACCTTAACATTACTGCCAAGGTCTACCAGGGCTAACAACGCCCACACTCAACAACTCAACACCATGGGTGATGTCAACAAAACCAAGGACCAAATCGAACAACTTCGAGCCTGACTCCACCAGAGCCCAAGCCTAAGTCCCTAAACGAAATAAAGGATCAATCCGTAACAAACGTTATTGGCACGATCATAATAAAACGTTTCAAGATCTACAACAGACCGTAAAATAACCAACTTACCCAAAACTGGGGAAAACAAACACTAACTCCATAGAGCCATCACAACAAAGCCAAAGTAAAACACCATGGACCCTCTCACACCGAGACAACCAAGAAAATGACAACAAATCGCACCACCTTAGAAACAGATACTCGCGGAGCTTATATGGTGTAAAGAAAAGAATAGCAATCCCAATGCGCATAACAAGTTGTGCATGACAGATATCAACAGTTTTTTTATTTAATAAAACAAAATTGAGATTAACTTTTTATTTTTCTAAATTTCTAGTTCACTAATAATAAGAAAAAACAACCAAATTATTTTTAAAAAATCCTTTAAAAAAAAGCTTATCTAAAGGGGAAGAATTTCTGCCTTAAAAAGATATCTACCAATAATACACAAGCTATTTCCCTTTTTCGATATCAAACAAAATAATTATGAATAATTAATTGTCTAATTGTGTATTTTTGTTTATGGACCCATGTTTAGGTGCAACAAATAATGGTTTAATCAACTTGATTGGAGAATGCGTGAGGGAGCAAGAATATTTAAATTGTTTAACGGGAGTAAACCCAATAAATTTATCCGTATCGATGAATACTGAGGGATCAGTTTCCTTTGTTGGTACCAAACAAAATAATTAACAGTAATTAAATGACTAATTCGTTAATTTGTTTGATTGATTCATGTCTTGTATATGCCAAGGGTTAATTGTGCGAAGTTTCAACTTGATCCGAAAATGGATGTGGGAGAAATAACATGGGCACACTTTTTACCAGACAGACAGACAGACTGACTGACAGAGTGAGTTGATATAAGCTTTAGCTGCTATACTTATTATTGAATACAAAGCAAGTACTGTCTACTAAGCAACAAACATTACATTATATATATATATATATATATATAAGGAGCCATATATATATTATATGGCTCCTTCTGTCTCGGAAGACAATGGATGCGCCCAGATGAGTCACTGGCTTTGGTTTCGTCTTGAGACCGGGCAGAATCTGGAGTGGCTGATCAAGCCAATTCTGGATCGGCATAGTTTGCCACAGTTAGTGCATTTATATTCCTCAGTTTTAGGGCTAGCTGACAGGAGGACAGCTTTCTTTTTCTTTCTCTTGGCCGATGCAGCTTCATTTCTTTTGCATTCAGCAAAGTTCGTACCAGCACGCACAGTCTGTCTCCATGCTGTTCGGTCTAGGGCTATCTCCTCCCACATACTTTGGTCGATGCCCGTTGCTTTCATGTCTTGCTTGCAGACATCTCTGTAAGTTAATCTTGGGCTGCCCTTGGGTCTGGCTCCCTCTGCTAGCTCATCGTATAAGATGTCTTTAGGGACTCTTCCATCTGGAATGCGCGTGACATGACCGAGCCAGAGTAGTATTATCTGTTGAAGGAGAGCATAGATGCTGTGCATGTTGGCCCGTGTCAAAATGTCCTGGTTGGTGACACATTATGCGTCGCAGGCAGCGTAGGTGGAAGCTATTTAATGTTTTCTTGATGCATGTAGAGGAGTGTGCTTAGGACGCAGGCATTGTAGACAAGCATTTTTGTTGCCGTAGTCAATTTGGTGTTTTCCCACACACGCTTTGAGAGTTTTGCCATTGCTGCAAATGCCTTCCCTATTCTTTTGTAAGCTCATTGTCTAAGCCAAGGTTGCTGGCTATTTTTGTTCCCAAGTATGTGAACTCATTCACCACCGTAAGTGTGTGATTACCGATGTAGATCAGTGTTTCTGAAACATCTTGTGCCAGGATTTCAGTCTTGGAGAGACCAATTGTAAGTCCAAACTCTTGACAAGCAGCTGCCAGTGCATTCACAAGCCTGTGCAATCCTTCTTGTGAATGAGATATGAGTGCGGCATCGTCTGCAAACAGCAGTTCTCTAATCAAGATACACCGTCTCTTCGTTTTGGCTTTAAGGCGTGCCAGGTTAAATACTATATAAATAGCCTTCCATCGGATCTACTGTGGATATATACTCCATCTTCCAGGGATT